>SJYC01127325.1:0-35334 GCA_006408675.1 Madoqua kirkii
GTATGGAGAAGGCTGGTGCATCATAATCTTTTCAGTGTCTGGGAAGGTGTAAATGAAACCTGCTTCTCTCAGTCTTCTTGAAGGATGTCTTAGATCTTCTACATTTTTCACTTGGAAAGTTCCAGCAGAATTTAATCTATTTCAGTCATTTTCCAGATAGCTTCCAGAGTCCATGATTATAGCGCTATGATCCTGTTGTGCTGATGTTTAAAATATTTCAATTCCATCCATTTCTTGATAAAATAAAACAAAAATGTATAACACATTATTTACATCTTTCTTAAATTGACCTGTGTATACATTTCCCACTTAATTTGCATGCATAGTATGCTACTGCTAATCAAATTATTTACAATTCTCCAAAAAGTGCCTGGCTTGCTCTCACCATCCTTTCAACCCTATAGACAGCAGCCCACCAAGTTCTTCTGTCCACGGGAATTCTCCAGGTAAGAGTACGGGAGTGGATTGCCATGCCCTCTTCCAGGGAATCTTCCCAACCCAGGGATCTAAACCAGGCCTCTTGCATTGCAGGTGGATTCTTTACCATCTGAGCCACCAGGGAAGCTCAAGAATACTGGAGTGGTTAGCCTATCTCTTCTCCAGGGGAGTTTCCAGACCCAGGAACTGAACAGGGGCCTCCTGCATTGCTGGCAGATTCTTTGCCAGGGGAGCTACCAAGGAAGCCCCTCAGACTGACCTGGGACCCTTCTGACAGCAGTATTCTTGGGAGTTCTCCATTGGTTTGGCTGAGACTTTGCCAGATCTGAATTGCAGTGTGAGGCTCTTTGCTCAACTTTTCTTTTTCTTCTCTTTCTTTCCACAGGTGTCTAATCTTCATAATCTGAGGGGTTTTCCTGCTCAGTCCTGTTTTACCACACTTTTATTTTTCACAGGCATTATCTTTGCCCCATCTTTTCTCCCCCAGCCCCCCAAATCCCACATGCACTTAACTTTGTCTCAGTGTTTGTTTCCTGAAGGATCCAGACTGACATGGTTTCCTACCTGAAATATCCCATTCTATTTTCCACTCTAGCTAATCAAGAATAATCTTAATTTCTGAAGGCTGTGGGATGCTGGGCCTGCTTTGTGTGTGAAATGTGCAGTTGGATAGGACCCTGTACTCTCAAGTACCATGACTGGCTTAATACTTTTTTATTGTGATCCTGAAATTCTGAATATTTCTGAACATGGGATTCCAAAGTTCCATTTTGTATTGGTACCCCAAATGTATGTAGCCAGTCCTGCATCAATTTCTGCATTAAAAACTTATTTTTAAAATAAGATTAAAACCTGGTATATACTAGTTTCTCATAAATACCTTAGTTCTTTTGAGTCATTTGCTTCACACTGGTTTCTGATGTTGATGCCTCTTTTGTATTAAAGTTATGTCATTCTTTCCTTTTATACTTTAATTTGGTTGGGAAAATGTATGTTTGTCTTTTTCTCCAACTAGAATGCAACTTCCGAGGTCACATTTGAGCTTACTTGATATTTTGCATAGAATTGTCAAGTAAACAAACATACAGAAATGTCTGTAAATATTTCCTAAATAAATGACACAAAATCCCCCTTTATGTGAAAAGAGTGAACATAGATTTAAACAGTGACAAGCTTAGTGTGTGTAATCACACTATATACCACACCAGGCTCCTCTATTCACGGGATTATCCCAGGAAGAATAATACCAAAGTGAATTGCCATTTCCTACTCGAGAGGATCTTCCTGACCCAGGCACTGTGTATATACTAGTTTCTCATAAATACCTTAGTTCTTTTGAGTCATTTGCTTCACACTGGTTTCTGATGTTGATGCCTCTTTTGTATTAAAGTTATGTCATTCTTTCCTTTTATACTTTAATTTGGTTGGGAAAATGTATGTTTGTCTTTTTCTCCAACTAGAATGCAACTTCCGAGGTCACATTTGAGCTTACTTGATATTTTGCATAGAATTGTCAAGTAAACAAACATACAGAAATGTCTGTAAATATTTTCTAAATAAATGACACAAAATCCCCCTTTATGTGAAAAGAGTGAACATAGATTTAAACAGTGACAAGCTTAGTGTGTGTAATCACACTATATACCACACCAGGCTCCTCTATTCACGGGATTATCCCAAGAAGAATAATACCAAAGTGAATTGCCATTTCCTACTCGAGAGGATCTTCCTGACCCAGGCACTGCATCTCCTACTTAGGCAGGCAGATTCTTTACCACTGAGCCACCTGGAAAACACAAGCTTAGATGTGCTAACAAAATAAAACTTGATGCTCTATAAGTCATCTGGGCTTCCCTGGTGACTCAGGTGGTAAAGAATCTGCCTGAAGTGCAGGAGACCCAGGTTCAGTCCCTGGTTAGGGAAGATCCCCTGGAGAAGGGAATGGCTGTCTACTCCAATATTCTTGCCTAGAGATTTCCATGGACAGAGGGGCCTGGCAGGCTACAGTCCATGGGATCACAAAGAGTTAGACAGACTAAGGGAGTTACACACACACATAACTCATTTATTCTTCCCAGCTACTTCATGGAGTAGTATGAAAATCTAATGAAAACTTGTACAACTAACTAAAACTGTTTCCTTTAATTTAAACACTCATTTCAGTTTAAAATAACTAATTTGAAATAAATTCTCAATCATTGAAATTTCTGTTTAACCTTTAATGTCTCTGTCTCTCTGGCAGAATTCACTTTGTCCTTCTGAAATAAGATAACAGCCCTGATAAACCTAAATAACAACAACAATACAAATTTCTATGGGTCAGGTACATCCTTTTAGAGTTATAATCTCATTTATTCTTCATTAAATTTCTATGAAGGTGTTACTATTGCTAAGTCTCTCAAAGGAATGAATTATAGTTCAGAGAGTTTAAGCAATTAGCAAAAAGAATTAGGAAACTGCAAACCAAGTCTGATCTCCCCAAGTCTGCAGTCTAAACTCATATAGTTTTATCTCAGAAATAAATATTTACCTGACACTTGTCTAGCAAAAGGTACAACTTTCTCCATAGATGTGTTTCTTTTCAAACACAAGTGGGAAAAACATTTTGAATTGCCCATTGGAGTCCACATGTCTGAGAACATGAGACAAATCTCAAACAGGAAATTTAAAAGAAAAGCATTAATTAATTGGGCAAGAGATATTTTCTACTCTCAGACCAACACAAGCACTACATTTTCCCCTTATACTTCAGATTACCTGAGAGACTTATCTACTGAAGACAGACCTAATCTAAACAAATGGCCATAGCCTTGAGAGCTTCCAAAGCTGATGTGCAAAGATGGCTGGGATTCAAGGCAATGCAGAATGTGCTGCAGGCAGCTTTCAAAGTACAAATTAACCCATTTATTGTCTGTGATAAAGTAGCATGTTTTGCCTTGTATAATATTTCTCATGTTTCCATAAACCATAGTTTAACATCCTTTTGGAAGATTAAAACTAGAAGTCATTCCTCCTGCTGCTGCTGCTGCTAAGTCACTTCAGTCGTGTCCAACTCTGTGCGACCCCAGAGACGACAGCCCACCAGGCTCCCCTGTCCCTGGATTCTCCAGGCAAGAACACTGGAGTAGGTTGCCATTTCTTTTTCCAAGGCATGAAAGTGAAAAGTGAAAGTGAAGTCGCTCAGTCGTGTGCGACTCTTAGCGACCCCATGGACTGCAGCCCACCAGGCTGGTCTGTCCAAGGATTTTCCAGGCAAGAGTACTGGAGTGGGGCGCCATTGCCCTCTCTGAGAAGTGATTCCTAGTGCTAACAAATATTTTGATTGAGAGGTATAACTGTTCTATTGGGCCTCACAACTTGGCAGCTGGTTTCTTCAATTACACTTTTTAAGTAGAACAAAACTCTGAAAGCAAGCAAACCCTTGACCCTGAGTCCTGCAATGGGATTGGACACATGCTGTGCTATCTCCCCAAGGCACATTTCCTTAAGCAAAAGTGTGTTTTTGCAGATGGTTATATCTGGTTACTTACTGCATCATGAACAATCACATTCTCTTTTCTGGTTCCTATAGGCCAGCTATCTAAAATTAAGTTAAAATATACACATTTTTGTAAAGAAAACAGACTTGATTTAAATAGATCATGATAACTAATCATTCTTTCTGAAAAACATGCTACAGTCGGCATAATTTCAGTGAAACCTCAGCAAAGGTGTTTCAAGTGTCATGATTTTAGTTTTACTGAATTTGAATTGAATTTATTTATATATATATATATATATATATAGGGGAAAATAGTATCTTACCTCTTCTTGGATTATATATCTTCTTTTCTATTTCAAGCAGGTGTTGGCTGTTTTTGTCTCTGTCCTCCCACCCTCCCCAAGCTAGAATCAAAGACACTTTCTACGTGCAGGCTTCACTCTATCTCATATGTGGAAAATGGACCTGATTATTGTGCAGGTCAAAATCTGTCAAGTATTGGCAATGTCACATGGTGCAACCTACTAGCATTCAAGGCATGCCTAAGCAATTCAGGCCACAGCCAAGTATTCTCTTGAATTGGTCGACATATCAAAGATGCAAATCTGATGTTTCTGGGATGGACTATGTACAGATGTATATCCAACAAGTCAGTATTAGACACCTGGATGTCATGTTCTTGAGGACTTCTGAATTTCAGTTTTTCCCCAATTCTTTATTTATGTCTTTTAATTACTTCCTTGGATATAGCTCTTAAATTTTAAATTATGCTTAATACCAGATCTCATGCATTTTCTAGTGATGCAGAGGTGTCCTAGAACTTTTTTTTTTTAACCAAAACTTCCCTGGTTGCTCAGACAGTAAAGAATCTGCCTGCAATGCAGGAGACCTGGGCTCTATCTGGGGGTTGAGAAGATCCCCTGGAGAAGGGAATGGCAACCCACTCTAGTATTCTGGCCTGGAGAATTCCATAGACAGAGCCTGGCAGGTTACAGTCCGTGGTGTTGCAGAGTCAGACAACTGAGAGACTAACACACAATGAATACTAGCATTTTTATAAAGTGAGTGGCCATTTTTATGGCAGTCCCTGAAAAAACATATTGGATCCAAAATGTAGCTCGATATTTTTCACTAATTTATAAAGTTCTAATAAAAACTTTTTAAAAATAAAAATTTTAAAAGTTCTATTAAGGATACAGGATGCTTGGGGCTGGTGCACGGGGATGATCCAGAGAGATGACAGGGGGTAGGAGGTGGGAGGGGGATTCAGGATTGGGAGCTCGTGTACACTTGTGGCAGATTCATGTCAATGTATGGCAAAAGCAATACAGTATTGTAAAGTAGAATAAAGTAAAAATAAAATTTAAAAAAGAGAGAAGCAACATTTAGGTTGAAACAGGCATTGTAGCAATACCTTTGAAAGAATCCATTGATTCTATTTTTCTATAATGTAACACATTTTTTTCATATGCAGTCATCATCCTCATATATTCTTGGAAGTATGAGTCCTTGAGCAAGACATCTACTCTTTAAACTTTCATCAAGTTATCAAAGCTTCTTAACAATGAGAAATAAAGGGAAAATGAGTCTTAGATACAACTTGTCCCTATTCTTACAACCTTCACGGTCAGACAGTTTTAAAGACTAAACGAATTATAATCTTCTGGAAAAAAAAATCAAAAGAAAAGTAACTTTTTTTGCCCCAGCTTCAACTCTTTTATTCATTTACTTATTTTCTCTCTTTTATTCCTTCATGCGTGGGGCTTGCTTAGTGGTATCTGACTCTGGGACTCCATGGACTGTAGCCTGCCAGGTCCCTCTGTTCATGGAATTTTCCAGGCAAGAATACTGGAGTGGGTTGCCATTTCCTACTAGAGGGGATCTTCCTGACCTAGGGACTGAACCTGCTTCTCTTGCATCTCTTGCATTAGCAGGCAGATTCTTAACTGCTGTGCCATCTGGGAAACCCCTATTTTTCTTTACATTTCGTCTAATTATATATATATATTTTCCTTTTCATTCTTACTCTATTCTCTCTACCTCTTCTTCCTGCTGGATATGCTTCCTTTTAAGTGTCAAACAAAATGACATAAATGCTGTGAAGTGCCGAGAAACTAAGTCCAAAGAATTCTGGGTTAGAAGCATACTGACAATATATAAAATATTTAACAAATATATTTTCTTCCTCTTTGAATTTCATTTTGCTTTATTGTTGCTCATGATGTAAAATGAGAAATATCCAACTCCACTGAAAATTGTTTTAGGAAAAAATAGTCAATCCAACTTTAATGGACAAAATTTTGAAAAAATACTTAATCCAACTTTAATGGGCAAAATTTTGTTTCAGTTTCTTCTTGAAAGCTTTTGCCAAAGTTAGGTTCAACACCATGGTTTTTTCCTAAGTCTGCCCTAGAACTGTGATAGGTTGTTTGTGAAAAGAGCATTGATCTCCCTTCCTAGTTAATTAACTTTAGCAAATGATCTTGTCCACATAAATAGTATAGACCTAGCAACATTCTTATGAGCATCAAGTGAGATAACACAAATACAGTTCCAAAATCTAGATGCTAAATACATGTTCATTTCCCTCCCCCTTATTTAGTCAACATGTTTGTTTATAACTGATAAGATGACAACAGTTAAGGAGGGAAATGGGGCTATATTTTTTAATTTACTTACTTATTATCTGAGTTGTATAACTGATTTCATGGTTGCAGGTACAAAATCCGTTATTTGGGTATTGCTTCAAAATTCACAAAACATTTTACATATCATCTTTCTCATTTTATTTAAATAGAATTATGAAGTTTAATTAGGTGAATTTTATGATTTATAAACAGAAAAAGTGGGTCAGAGTGGTTACATTGTCATAGTTAGTAGTTCACAAAATGAATCCAAAAGCTAGGATTTTTAAAATTATTTTTTACTGGACTATAGTTGCCTTACAATTTTGTGTTAGTTTCTGCTGTATAGCAAATGAATCAACTATGTGTGTGTGTGTGTGTGTGTGTGTGTGTGTGTGTGTGTGTGTGTCTGTGTGTGTGTGTATAGACACAGAGAGAGAGAGATCTCCTCTCTTTTTTGGATTTCCTTCCCATTTAGGTCACTAGAGAGCACTGAGTAGAGTTCCTTGTCCCTTGTCCTATTCAGTAGGTTCTCATTAGTTATCCATTTTATACACAATAGTGTATATATGTCACTCCTGATCTCCCAAGTCATCTGACCCCCTCTTTTCCCCTGGTATCCATCTGTCCATTCTCTACACTTGTGTCTATTTCTGCAAAAGCTAGGTCTCAACATCTGTTCAAACCCTATTTCTAATATAAAGTGTATAATTAAAATTAAAAACAATGTTTATCATAATATTTGGTAGATAGCACTGTTTCATGGTTGCTCACATAGCACAGTAATTAAGTGCATGGATGCTGGATCCACATTTTGAGTGTGCAAGTCTCACTTCTGCCAATTAATTCTTCTTTTTTTGCTCCTGGTTTTCTCACTTGCAAAGTGGGTATAGTAATACTTCTTGATTGGGTTGTTATGAGGGTTAAGTGACTTAATGTATGTAAACTGATTAACATAGGACTTGGCACATAATAATTGCTTTATGTGTTTGCTGTTATTATCATTGCATAAGCTATAAAGAATTATAAGAGCTAATCTTATGGAGAATAATAGAAATCCATCAGATATGAGATATAAACAGATATTCCATTCTTATTTATACCTCTCAATGAAAGAGGCATATTAACTAAATTTTACAGTTGAGTAAATTTATGCTCATAAAACAAGTGGCACAATGGTAAAGAATCTGCTGCCACTGCAGGAGATGGAGGAGATGTTGGTTCAATCCCTGGGCTGGGAAGATCCCCTGGAATAGGAAAGGGCAACCCACTCTTGGATACTTGCCTTGGAGCATCCTATAGGCAGAGGAGCCTGATGGGGGTACAGTCTATAGGGTCACAAAGTGTTAGACATGACTGAGCAGCTAAGCAGGTGTGCAAAAATGTTCAAAAAAGTAAAATGATCACTCAAGTTCATGCAACCAATATTACATGTAAGATACATGTAAAAAAAGGGTTTAAATCCAAATCTCTGTTTAAAGCCCATGTGCCTTCCACTATAACACACAATGTCTCTTAATCTAGTATTTTACTTTTCACATGAATACAGGAGGATCAAGGGATAAAAAATATCTATGAGTCCTAGAAATGATGTCTAGTTAATAACAGCCTAAGCTAGGACCCAGAACTCCTAAATCAGAGTTCAGTGCCTACATGAAACCAGGCTATGAGCTAAATAGCTGTTTTGTTTTAATTGTCCATGATCTCATGTTACTGTCACTGTTTTATATGTTAAAAACTTATTGTAGAGAATAAGGAAAGAGGAGCATTTTTTAAAATTAATGAGACACTTGTTCTCTTTATCTACAAATCCTAATAAAATGACAGGCAGACTGATACATAATTCATAGAAGCTAACAAATTACAGTGCATTTGCAAAAATGACCTGTTCTTTCCTACTTATTTTCTGCGTGGTACATTAATGTCAAAAATAACATATTGATAAATATAGACAGCATAGAACAACAAACAATATTGGAATAATGTATTGATATAACCTATGCCAGAAATGCAAGCAGAACAATTAGAGGGCTCACACAGTTTGCAAATGAAGTCAAAAGGTCAACCAAGCTTTTATTTCAGCAAATATTATTTCATGCTTTATGTTCTTTTCATAGCAAGGATTCAATTATTTATTACTAGAGAGAATAATCAAATGTTAAAATTCTTTTTGTAAATCCTAGCAAATGGACATTGTTCAGGCTTTCAAGAATCACATGAAGACATTAAGTAGATAGACTTATACCACTATGGTATGCCTCTGTAAGAAACGCAAATTATTGTAACCTCAAGCGTAACATTCAAAATGGCAGCTTTCCAGATCTTCCCCTAGAAAAGACTGAGTTAGGTGAGAGAGAAAGGACTGCAGGTAAGAAGAAAAGCATTCTTTTCTGAAGGTTAAAGGGTATAGTTTGACCTTCATCATTGCTTTTCAGTTCTGGGATGAAAACCCACTAATGACATGGTTAACTAGACAGATTATGGATATCTCAGACAAAATTACAGACTCTGAGACATTGAGGAAAACAACAAAACAAAACAAAAGAGAAACAAAAGAATCACATAATAATCTGTAAGAAACGCAAATTATTGTAACCTCAAGCGTAACATTCAAAATGGCAGCTTTCCAGATCTTCCCCTAGAAAAGACTGAGTTAGGTGAGAGAGAAAGGACTGCAGGTAAGAAGAAAAGCATTCTTTTCTGAAGGTTAAAGGGTATAGTTTGACCTTCATCATTGCTTTTCAGTTCTGGGATGAAAACCCACTAATGACATGGTTAACTAGACAGATTATGGATATCTCAGACAAAATTACAGACTCTGAGACATTGAGGAAAACAACAAAACAAAACAAAACAGAAACAAAAGAATCACATAATAAAGGTTAAATAAGATACTTGGGGTCCTTGGAAGCAAGGTTTATATTAATAAACTTTGTAATAGAGAAAATGGGCAAATTTTTACATTTTTCACATAATAATATCCTGTATAACATGTGGTTGTAGAAATGCCAATGGATATTGTAACTGTAAGGTAGGATTCTTCCCTGTGTATGGAACTTGCATGCATGGATATTCATTTCACTGTTATTACTCTCCTTAAGTGGTCCTTATCTGACAAGTGCGCTTCCTATTTAACATAATATTCCCCATGCAAATCAAAACTAAGAGCCTCTTGGCATTTCAAAGACAGAATGGCCATAGATTAAATCAGAATTCAAATACTAAAAAGAGCAGCTATCATATATGTATGCACTAAAATTGTTAGATATATTTTTAAGAATGTTTCAAAAATAAAGATATAGATTTCTAAATTCAAAATTCTAAAGTTTGCCCATATCCATGTTCATAAACACGCATTGTCTGGGACTATCTGAATATCCTTTTGGTAAAATAACACAAATAGAATCAGTCAATCAATATTAATTAGTGTTTTTGATAATCAAGAGAAAGTGGTACATGATGTGAGTGAATAATGACATAAATTTTCTTCTCTCCTCTTGAGGATATCTACCAGTCCTTTGGGAAGATAGAGCTTATGCATTAAAAGTAGAGTCTAGTGAAATCAGGATCAGCAATCAAAAATCCTATTGCTAGGTCCTATACCAAAATTATTGTAGATGGAGATTGCAGCCATGAAATTAAAAGAGGCTTACTCCTTGGAAGAAAAGTTATGACCAACCTAGATAGCATATTCAAAAGCAGAGACATTACTTTGCCGACTAAGGTCCGTCTAGTCAAGGCTATGGTTTTTCCAGTGGTCATGTATGGATGTGAGAGTTGGACTGTGAAGAAGGCTGAGTGCCGAAGAACTGATGCTTTTGAACTGTGGCGTTGGAGAAGATTCTTGAGAGTCCCTTGGACTGTAGGGAGATCCAACCAGTCCATTCTGAAGATCAGCCCTGGGATTTCTTTGGAAGGAAGGATGCTAAAGCTGAAACTCTAGTACTTTGGCTATGTCATGCGAAGAACTGACTCATTGGAAAAGACTTTGTTGCTGGGAGGGATTGGGGAGCAGGAGGAGAAGGGGACGACAGAGGATGAGATGGCTGGATGGCATCACGGACTCAATGGACATGAGTCTGAGTGAATTCCAAGAGTTGGTAATGGACAGGGAGGCCTGGCGTGTTGCAGTTCATGGGGTTGCAAAGAGTGGGACACAACTGAGCGACTGAACTGAACTGAACTATGGTAAAGAGAATATTGCCTTGGAAGTTAGCATTAGCCAGGCTACAGTCCATGAAGTCACAAAGAGTTGGACATGACTGAGAGACTGAGCAACTCCAGAATGTTCAGCTTGGCAGAGCAATTAGAAGGCTCACACAGTTAGAAAATTTTGGGGGCATTTCTTTGGGTGAGACAGTGTATTAATTTCACATTTTGCTATAAAAATTCTCACATATTTAGCAGCTTAAAAACAATGTAAATTAATTATCTTACAGTTTTAAAGATTCTAGAGGATCTTCTCGACCCAAGGATGGAGCCTGGATCTCCCACATTGTAGGCAGATGCTTTACCATCTGAGCCACCAGGGAAATCATTTTAAAGATCAGATGCTCAAAATGGGTTGTACAGGCTAAAAATTGATATGCATATGCCTAGTTTCTTTAGGGGAGAATCCATTCTATTTTCTTTTCCAGTTTCTAAAAGTTGCCTGCCTTCCTTATCCCAGAGCCCCTTCCTCCAGCTCTAAGACACCTCTACTACACCCTCTGCTCTGTCATCACAGCTCCTTTCTGATTTTGATCCTTTTGCCTCCATTGTGTAAGAACCTTTGTGATTATATTGTTTTCACCTGGGAAATGTGGGATACTCTTTCCATCCCAAGATCTTTAAACTTAATCCTATTTGCAAAGTTCTTTTTGCCATGTAAGGTAATATATTTACAGATTCTGGGCATTCGAATGTAGAAATATTTAGGGATCCATTTTCTGTCTACCACAGATGAAAATGCATCCTAAGTGGTATAAAATTAAGTGCCCAAGTCCTATACTATGATATTACTCAAAAACTCTAGAAGTCATGCTTTTTGAAGGAGTGTCATTTTAGGAAGTTGTGTAATCCAGCTCCTATTTTGAAAGAAATGAGTGTAGTGTAGATTTCTAAAACTTTTGACAATGATTCATTGTTAAAAATAAATTCTTTACAATACAGTTCATGTGTATGTGGGTGTGATGTGACAGCTTCATGAAACAATTCACATTCAAATAAGAATCTAATATTTTCTATAGTTATCACTTTTATTTATAACAATGTGTTGATTATCAAGTTTATTATGCTTTTATCAATAAAAGGTATAGGTAATTAAAAGTATAAAGTATCTACTGATTTTTTAGGCAAAAAAGGTACATGTATCAGAGTATAATAAAAGATTCGAACACATTATTTAAGGGGGACCTTAAAATGTTAGCATACACTGGCACTCAGAGCAATGGGTAGAGTAGTCCAAGCAAAGGAGGCAAAACCTAAAACTATTACACAAGGTGGAATAGTCAGGAAACTTCAGTCCTAAGAGTTCAAGATGGGGCTGAAAAATAGAGTACAGCTAGAAGCTATTAAAGAGAAGAGGCAAACAAAAGTGAGAAGATGCACTAATAATCATGGTCTGTTTGAAGGTTTTCTTTCATTCAGGATGTGCCAGCTGTGAGGTCCAGTTAGATCACATTGGGGATCAATAATGAATGAAAAGACAATGAATTTGCTCTCATGAAGGTCTGCTGCTACTGCTGCTAAGTCACTTCAGTCGTGTCCAACTCTGTGTGACCCCATAGACGGCAGCCCACCAGGCTTCTCCGTCCCTAGGATTCTCCAGGCAAGAACACTGGAGTGGGTTGCCATTTCCTTCTCCAATGCAGGAAAGTGAAAAGTAAAAGGGAAGTCACTCAGCCGTGTCTGACTCTTCGAGACCCCATGGAGTGCAGCCCACCAGGCTGCTCCATCCATGGGATTTTCCAGGCAAGAGTACTGGAGTAGGGTGCCATCGCCTTCTCTGCTCATGAAGGTCATAACCCTGACTTATCCTTTAAACAATGATAAGAAACTTAAACTTTATCATATAGGTAAAGGTTATGTCACTAGAAATTATTATACAGAAAAAATAACACACAGTGAGGTTTGTGTTTTAAAGAAAGCTATAATTCAGTATGGATTTAGTGTATACAGGTGAAAACTTTTGTTTAGCAAGAAATAGAACTAAGGCTATATGACGAGAGTGGCAGAGGATGAGGTGGTTAGATAGCATCACCAACTCAATGAACATGAATTTGAGGAATCTCCAGGAGACAGTGAAGGACGGAGGAGCCTGGTGGCATGCTGTAGACCATGGGGTCCCAAACAATTGGACGTGACTCAGTGACTGAACAACAGCAACTGTATTAGAGGGGATAGACTTTTAAAATATTAATAACATACAATTCATATGATTTGGAGGTTGGATATGAAAGTTATGAGAAAGGAGAAATGGATGTTTATTTCTATTTACATAATTTTAGTAACTGGATGTAAGGAATCACCAGTCAATGAAGAAGGGCATATGTATGAAAAGCAATTTTAGGATAATGGATACTAAGTCACTAATTTAAAAAATCAAATGATTACATACAGAAAATGGAAGAATATATAGATCTGGGCTACAGGAAAGAATTGGGACACTGATTATGCATTGTTAACCTGTAGGTGACATTTTAACCAATGAAATTAGGATAATTCACCCAGGAAAATATGCAGAAAAAGGAGAGAAGAAAGGAGATTCATAGATAGCAGCATTTAAAGGATGATCAGAATGGGATATTAACACAGAGAATCTTGTAATGGGAGTAGAGTTTTAGTAAATAACATAGTTATGTGATTAAAAAAAAGTTTTGAGATTATATGGAGTATAGTAATATATATCTTATTAGAAGATAAGAAGTGAATAATGTCAACTGGACTTGGTTATCAGGCTACTCTGGTAGCATTAGTTGAAGTGAAGGCTCAGAATGATGAAGGCAGTGAACAGATGTTAGCTGACTGAGGAACAACAGAGGAAAGGGTGTGAAGATGGTCACTGCAACCTACAGTTTCCATAAGCCTGTTCACGAAGGAAAGAAAAGAGGGCATTGCTCTAAGGAAGCACAGTATAGAAGGTTTTGGCTTTTAAGAGGAGAGCACTTAGAAACATTTTTCTTTTAGGAAGAAAAATATGAGAGTCAGATTAGAAGTTTTTAATGAATTAGATAAATGGTACAATGAGAGCAAGAAGGAAAGAATGTATATTGTGGGTAAAATGGCCCCTTGCCCTTCCTATTATAGTGTATGCTATTTGTATAGTAAAACCAAAATATCTTAAATGATTTAACATTTAAAAAACCTGAGTCCAATTGATTGTTCATAGTAGAACTAGAGAGCTTTCCACATTAATTTTTGATTCTCTTCTCCTTCTCACTTGTAAAAAGACCAAGGGCAATTAACATAAACAGGCCTGTGATACTCCTGACTTTGCAAGGTAATTAACACAGCAGGAAATGCATTCTGGGGCAGACAGTTCCTAGAAGAGTGGGTGGAATCCTAATGGGAGACTGAGGAAGAGTAAGCAAGTTAATAATTTCAGTCTGTATATAGCTCTCACATCATTAAACTCTCAAAGTTATTTTTAAAAGGCCAACAACCTGAAGAGAAATTTTTACCTTTCCTTCAGTGTCTTCAGGGGCCTGGGCCCTCATTATTACTGTTGTTTTTGTCTGATAGTGGTGTTTATACAGATTTTCTAAAATAGTCTAAAAGCCAACATAATTACTAGCTTTGCATAACTTACCTAGTTACTATTTAAGCAATAATGACCTTCAGACTGGATATTTTCCTGGCATCATGACCAATGGAAAGCTTGGTGGTCTCAAGCAAAGCTGGGGGTGGAGGGCAGCGTTACTAGAGACTGTCATTAATAGTGTGAAAATGGCTAACTGAAGGGTCGTTAGTGTGATTATAAATCATAGCAAAGTAAAGAAAAAGGCAAAGAATTCAAAAGTTACAAGCTGAACATCAAGTTGCCATGGATACTGTATTTTCCTAGATGCAGAAACCCAGAATACTAACCAAAGGAAGACAATTCTCAATTCTCATTTTCCATTTAGTGTTATACTTGCTGTTTGAATACACGTGTTGGTCTGTAGAAACTGAAATAACTAACATTCCTGCTGCCTGAAGGTAAGAATCTTTGCACTGAAGGAGATCTAGGGAGGTTATTCATTTCAATTTCTACTATTATAATTATGACAAGCTGAACTACCTTAACATCATCTTACTTTACAGGTATCCAAAGAAGGAAAGTATAGATATCTTAAGTAGAGATGGATCCAGTTTTTGTGGAGCCTAAGGCTCACAGAATAGGAAGATTACTTTTAAAAGAAAAGAATCTAAATTACTAATATAAAATATCCATTTTGTCATGTTTCTGACACAAGGAAAAAAATGTGACAGAGGCAAGCATTCTACTGATTGCAATTAAAATGTCTTATTCTTACAAAATTTTTAAAATCATGTGACTATAATATGTTGCAATATAGAAGATGAAGGGCTTCTTCAGTATAAAGAAGATTTATATTCAGAAGATTATATATTCAGATTTCCTGTCAAGAAGCCAGAAGTTTTGAGAAAAAAGCCAGTAGATCATCCGGGGTGACACGTGTGCTGCTGTAGATGAGCAAACTCAAAAATGTTTGAGTGAGGCAACTTAAGCTAACCACGTTCTCTAACTCATACTTTTCTGCCTCCAAGCACTTTAGGTCTAACTGGCTTTTACAGGAGGGAGACTAGCTAGAACCCACGAGATATTCTTTGGGAATTTCTGATAAACCAGTGAGGCAAATTAAAGTTAGTGTATTTGCATGAAACTTCTTGAGGAAATATAACATTCTGGAAAAAAACAGTTAATTGTTAATTTAAAAAAACAAATTGTGTAGTAAAAACCACTAGCTGTTAAACTAAATTTCTTCTCCCTTTCTTTTATCACAAATGAGTTGTGGCTGGAACTCTCCTAAGCAGACTTGTAGGTCTCAGCTCCTCTTGCAGCCAGATTTTGCTCTGATTGCTGAGGGTCAATGGCAAAGAGAAAATGTAGAGTTTCTCTTTTAATTTCAATGCATTGTGACATATCGATGTAACTACTTGGTGTGAAGAGGAGAATCTGCATACTTCTTATACTAAGTATTTAAAGACTATATATGTCTTATTTAAAACTACTAATAAATAGATGTTTCCCTTGGCCATTTCAAAACATATTAGTAAATGATTGAAATCTTTGAGTATGTGAATAATGTCTTGTGTGTTCCAGTCATGTCTGACTGTTGCAACCTTGTGGACTGTAACCTGCTGGGTTATATATATATATATATATATATATATATAGAGAGAGAGAGAGAGAGAGAGAGAGAGACAGAGAGAGACAGAGAGAGACAGAGAGAGACAGAGAGAGACTGATTTTCACTTTTTGATCAAAATTCAATTTGTTTGAACAGCATTTCTTGTTTAAATAAATTTTGACAGTGACCTTGATAGAAGAAAGTCAATCATAATATACTTGTAACCATAGCACTGTTTAGACTTCTGTCAGCTACACATCAGCAGACTAGCATGGATGCCCATGAGATTGGCAGTTTTGCAGGGCTTGTATAAAGGGAAAAGAGTTATATAACCTTTAAAAAATTTTTGGGTGAAAATGAGAATTTAAAAGGTAAGAACTGATTCTCAGATGCCTGACTAGATCTCTTAATGACTAAAGAAACTACTGATTTCCAAAAGAAGGATTTCCACAAATGTCAAATTTCCACTTCCTCTCTTATACAGTCTAGTTCTTGTAGTTTTGAAACTAGATCATTTCTAAATGTAACTTTTTCTTAAATCAGACTTTTAGAGAAATTATTACCCTGTACCTACTCAGTTTTACATTCCAGCCTAATTTACTATCTATTCCACTAACTCTCTTCTAGATAGAAGGTAACAACCACTGAACTTGGGTCAAGAAGAGTATTTTTCACCCACAAATTCACCAGACTTAAAAGTCAAGTCTTGTACAAAATAGTTCCTTTGAACATGATGTTCTTTACTTATTTGGGATTAGTGTAAAAAGCAGAACTGGCTCCTGGTTTATATGAGGTAGTGATTTTGACCCTGTTGCTAAAATTGCAATGATATTTTCCTAAAGTTCTAACTCAAGGACACTAAACTGAGACTGCTGGGTTCTGCCTGAGAAAATGCAATATAGGACATCAATAGAAGAAAGCATTCAGGGGCCAGTTAATGCAGAGTGTAACACAGTGGTCTTGACACTCTAAGGATCTGTGTTGAGAACCAGCTGAGCTCATTGCTTCAAGGAGGTTAAGGTCAGTTCCTGTCTGTTGTCTATACATTGAAAACCATGCCACCATTCAGCATAATTGACAACTTACTTCTCCAAGGGGATTATTCATTAAAATAGAATTTTCTCTGCATCTCTCTCTCTCTCTCTCTCTCTCTCTATATATATATATATATTAAAGTTCTAACTCAAGGACACTAAACTGAGACTGCTGGGTTCTGCCTGAGAAAATGCAATATAGGACATCAATAGAAGAAAGCATTCAGGGGCCAGTTAATGCAGAGTGTAACACAGTGGTCTTGACACTCTAAGGATCTGTGTTGAGAACCAGCTGAGCTCATTGCTTCAAGGAGGTTAAGGTCAGTTCCTGTCTGTTGTCTATACATTGAAAACCATGCCACCATTCAGCATAATTGACAACTTACTTCTCCAAGGGGATTATTCATTAAAATAGAATTTTCTCTGCATCTCTCTCTCTCTCTCTCTCTCTCTATATATATATATATATACATATATATACAAATACCCACACAATTCTGATAGTTTTGGGTGCTGACTATATTATAAGATCTCTGAATTTTATTTCAAGCTTGACTTGGCTTTTTAAACTTCTATACAGCATTCAAAACAATTGAAATACTTGGCATGTTTCTGGTATTGCATCTGGTGATTTCTGAATACTCTCAGACACTTGAACACTGCCTTTTAGAACCCTAAAACATGATGGTAGTACAAATTACTTTTTGGTTTGTGGGATTGTGTACTAGAACTTGTTAAGAAACATGTGTATGATATTTGTATGGCACTAAGAGAAAACGGAGATACTGAAAATAATATAATATGTATATATCCAAAGCAGTAGATCACAAAACTGGGAAAATATGGATGCTTAATTCTGGAATACAATGCTCAACCAGGCCAGCTTTATGTAGCAATGATTGTTAAAATTTATTTTTTCTAAATATAATCTCTATATTAGTCTTTTGGGCAAAGTTGCCATATACCTGTGGATATTAAAGTCAATGCTTAAATAATTTCTTTTGGGTATTTGTCTTTAATGACAATATTTTATTGATAATATTTCATATTTGCCTCATATCCTTATGAAAATTTTTATCATTATTTTCACTAACCCTTTCCTTAAAGCCCTCCCCTACTGTCTACCTACCATTTTATTTCTCATGTTCATTTCAACTTGTCCTTATGCTCAAACAGTAAAATACATAGTATGCTCTTAATAAATAACAGCCATAAACAGGGCTTCTAGTGATTTTAGAAACATGACATCTTATTCTTCTCCTAGTAGCTCTGGACAGCATTTCTCAAGGGTGGCATTACAGATTTTCTTTGACTCAGGATGGGGATTTTTCTCAATAAACTCATCATAAGTTGAAAATATTGTAAGTCAAAAATGTATTTAAAACACCTAACCTATTGAAAGTCATGTGTTAGATGACTGTGCAAGTGTAGGCTAATGAAAATGTTCTGAGCATGGTAAACTATCTTACCCTAAAATCCTCAGAACATTTACAATAGTCGACACTTGTGCAAAGTCATCTAACACAAAGCTTATTTTGGAATAATAAAAGGGTTGGACATCTCATGTAATTTGTGAATACTGTACAAAATAGTAAAACAGAATAACTCTATGAGTATAGGATGGTTTTAAGTGTATCCAGTCATTTGAAATGATTGTGTACCCTCCTGGTCTCATGGCTGGCTGGGAGCTGTGGCTTGCTGCCCTGCCCTGTCATGAGACACTAGCACCACATATTGCTAGCCTGGGAAAGATCAAAATTCAAAATCTGAAGTACAGTTTCTATTAAATGCATATCACTTTTGCACCTTCATAAAGTTGAAAAATTATAAGTCAACCATCATAAATTGGGGATCGTCTGTACTGCCATTCTAAGCTGACTAATTCTTTGCTACAGGGGTCTATTCTGTACCTTGTAGGAATTCCTTGGTCTCAACTCCCTAGATTTCAGTAGCATTCCTTCTCCCATTGTGATAGTCAGAAATGTTTGCAGATATGGATAAATGTCCCTTCCCTGGTCATAAAGTTGTACTCTGCTGAAAACCACTGGCTTAGCAAATGATGTTCTTTGTGTTAGGAATGATGTTTCCTTGACCTTTTTGAGGTGTATATTACTGTCCATGCATTGTGGAATGATCCTGAAATATCATCTCCTTCTTGATGCCTTAGTTGAATTATCTCAGAGAAGGTAGTCTTCTTTCTTTTTCTGTTCTCATTAGAATGGCTTCCTATGTCTTCATATTTCAAAATCCTTAACACAATACACTTATATTTACAAATTCATTTGTATTAGTGTCTTCCTCTCTCATTTCTTATGCAATTAAAAAAATTATGGGTAAGTATGTCATGTTTTACATAATACATTCCCACATTCTGCCATAATTTCTGGTATTTATTAGGCATTCACTAAATGTTTATGGAAAAATGACAAGATAATTTAATAAATCAGCATGGGAAGTTTATAATCAGACAACTCATGATATATTTTGACCTTTGTGTAAAGTAGTGGACAGAAATGAAATATTTCTTAATGCTTTTTTCCAAAAAAGCATACCCCCTCTATCTAAGGGGGTATTTGAGGTAATGAAGTAACTTTACTAGGCAGAGTTGGATGTAGAGGTATAAAAAGTCCTTGAAGATTTTGTAAATAAAAATAGATTTTACACATCAAAAAATTTCAAGTATTATTTGATGGAATTATCACTTACACAAAGACATTGGTAGGTCACGTGAGTCTATAGTTTCTTTACTTTCCAAGGATGAGGTGCTAATTAGTATTTGTTAGTGATAATGAAATGCAGATTCTTGAACAGAAATATTTTCTTGCTATTTTCACATAGACATTGATCAGTTGCTTTGGAGAAAATTTTTCTCTTCCATATGAAAACCAGAATCATTTTGTAGCTAATATGATCTGATGTATCATGGAAATCTAAATATTGTGCCCCCCAAAGTCCACATCCTAATGCCTGAAATCTATGAATATTTTACCTTATATGGCAAAGAGGACTTTGCAGATGTGATTAAAGGTCTTGAGCTGGGACAATTATCCTGGATTATCAAGGTCAGTTCAGTTCAGTCTCTCAATTGTGTCTGACTCTTTGTGACCCCACGCTAGGATTCCCTGTCCATCACCAACTCCGGGAGTTCACCCAAACTCATGTGCATCAAGTCAGTGATGCCATCCAGCCATCTCATCCTTTGCCATCCCCTTCTTCTCCTGACTCTAATCCCTTCCAGCAGCAGGGTCTTTTCCAATGAGTCAACTCTTTGCATGAGGTGCCCAAAGTACTGGAGTTTCAGCCTCAGCATCATTCCTCCAATGAACACCCAGGACTGGTCTCCTTTAGGATGGACTGGGTGGATATCTTTGCAGTCCAAGGGACTCTCAAGAGTCTTCTCCAGCACCACAGTTCAAAAGCATCAATTCTTCAGCACTCAGCTTTCTTCACAGTCCAACTCTCACATCCATATGTGACCATTGGAAAAATCAGCCTTGACTAGATGGACCTTTGTTGGCAAGGTAATAGCTTTGTTTTTTAACATGCTATCTAGATTGGTCATAACTTTCCTTACAAGGAGTAAGTGTCTTTTAATTTCATGGCTGCAATCACCATCTGCAGTGATTTTGGAGCCCTCCCAAAATCAAGTCTGACACTGTTTCCAATGTTTCCCCATCTGTTTCCCATGAAGTGATGGGACCAGATGACATGATCTTCGTTTTCTGAGTGTTGAGCCAAATTTAAAGCAACTTTTTCACTCTCCTCTTTCACTTTCATCAAGAGGCTTTTTAGTTCCTCATCACTTTCTGCCATAAGAGTGGTGTCATCTGCATATCTGAGGTTATTGATATTTCTCCGGCAATCTTGATTCCAGCTTGTGCTTCTTCCAGTCCAGTGTTTCTCATGATGTACTCTGCATAGAAGTTAAATAAGCAGGGTGACAATATATAGCCTTGACATACTCCTTTTCCTTTTGGAACCAGTCTGCTGTTCCATGTCCAATTTTAACTGTTGCTTCCTGACCTGCATATCGGTTTTTCAAGAGGCAGGTCGGGTGGTCTGGTATTCCCATCTTTTTCAGAATTTTCCACAGTTTATTGTGATCCACACAGTCAAAGGCTTTGGCATAGTCAATAAAGCAGAAATAAATGTTTTTCTGGAACTCTATTGCTTTTTCTATGATCCAGCCGATGTTGGCATTTTGTACTCTGGTTCCTCTACCTTTCCTAAAACCAGCTTGAACATCTGGAAGTTCACGATTCACATATTGCTGAAGCCTGGCTTGGAGAATTTTGAGCATTACTTTACCAGTGTGCCAGATGAATGTAATTGTGTGGTAGTTTGAGCATTCTTTGGCATTGCCTTTCTTTGGAATTGGAATGAAAAGTGACCTTTTCCAGTCTTGTGGCCACTGCTGAGTTGTCCAAATTTTCTGACATATTGAGTGCAACACTTTCATAGCATCATCTTTCAGGATTTGAAATATTCAGGTAGGGCCCATGTAACCCTAGAGGGCCTTATAAGAGGTAGGCAGGAGATCAGAGGGACAGAAGGTAACATGACACAGAAACAGAGAGAGATTTGAAGATTTTATGCTGCTAACATTGAAGATGGAGAAAGAGGAAATGAGCCAAGGATGCTGGTGACCTTTAGAAAAGGCAAGGAACATAGGCAAGCTGACATGTTGATTTTAATCCAGTGAAACTGATTTAAGACTTCTGAGCTCAGAGATTATAGGATAATAAATCTTCACTGTTTGAAATCACTTAGCCTGAGGTAATTTGAGAAATACTGACAATAGAGAACTAATTAATATAATCATGATGAAAATTTTAACATACTTTTGTTAAGAATTTTATGGAGCTTATATGTTTGTATATTATTCTTCCATTTTCTAGCAGTAAACTTTATTCAGTGTTACAAACAATTTTATGAATATGTTAAAAGCATTCATTCATCCATTCCACAGGTAAAGTTTATCTGGGTTCTTTTTGGGGTACAGTTTTTCCAGCAATAGTTCTATGAATATTTTTATACGTTGATCTAGATACATATGAGCAAGTGTCCATCTTGCCAGAACTATACTGTCACAATCTTCCTGAAGTTTGAAAGCTATTTATGTGTGTGTATGTATATATATATATATATATATATTTGTATATATATATGGAAAGAGAGAGACAGAGTATGAGGAACTGGCTCTTAAAATTAGAGAAGCTGAGAAACTCTATATTCTGCCATCTACAAACTGGAGACTTCAGGAAACCCAGTAGTGTAATTTAGTCCAGGGAACCTAAGACCAGAGAACCAAGTAACTCAATGTCTATATTGATATAAGTCAAGTTCAAGAACAGGACAAGATGAGATGAACTGTCCTAAGTTGAACAGTAAAGCAAGAGAAAAAGAGAATTTCTCCACCTTTTTAAAAATTCAGACTCCAAAGGGGTTGATGATGTTTACCCACATTGGTGAGAGCAATCTATTTTGATGGGTCCACTAAGTGGAATGCTAATCTCATCTGAAAACATTCTTACAGATATACCCAGAAATAAGACTTAACTTGGGCACTCCATGGCCAGTCAAGCTGACATATAAAATTAACTATCACATGGTGCATTAATGCATGTATATTGAAACGAACTGAAATATACCTTTATGATATTAACTATCCTCCTTACTGGACCTAATAAGCTTTCAAAATTTTCCATAAAGAACTTACATATCTTTTGTTAGATTTGTTCTTAGTTTTTTTTATATAAATAGTATATAAATATTCTAACTTTGCTCCTAGCATATAAAATATAATTGAGTTTGAAACCAGCAAACTAGATAAACTTTCTTATAAATGTTAGTAATTTATTAGCAGCTTATTTAGGAGTTTCTATATATATATAATAATTCAATTTGTTGATGTTCCTCTTATTTCTCATTCGTACCTTAATAAGCTGGCTAAGAATGAACATGGTGAAAATAAAAAACCTTATCTTGTTCCTGAGGGAAAGCTTTGAACACTTCAGTATATATATGATGGTACCGAAATGGCTTTTGTTTTATTGTGGAATAATTTGAATGTAGAAAAAACATGATTTTATGACAGATCTGCTATAGCAGTGGATTAAAAAATATAACAAGATATGATTCTTTAGCTTGGTGGAATGTAGTTACTAGCCCAGGAAAATTGGAGGAAGGTATAAAGTCAAGAACTCCGTTTCGGTCATATTTGCTTTGAGACGTATATTAGATAGGTAAGTGGACATGCAGAGTAATCAGCTGACTATATAAGCCTTTGTTAGAGGGGAAAGGAACACAGAAGAGAAAGAGGTGAATCATCAACTTTCAAGGGCTATTAAAGCCATAAGATAGCTAAAAATTCCAAGACATAAATAGTAGATCAATGAAAAGTTTGAAAGAAGCTGGGCGTGAAACTTTCACCATTAAGTCGAGGTGAGGAAGAGAAGCAAAAAGTCTGTATACAGTGGTTAGAGAGATAGCAGGAAAACCAAAAGAATGAACGAAGTATACTTGAAACCAAGAGTAGAAAATATTACAATAAGAAGGAGATTGGCTTAATTGCCAATCCTTACTATTCAAATAATGTTTCAGTAAACGTCCTTACATTTATATCATCGCTCATCCATAACAGCTTTTTTTCGTAGACAAAAATCCTTAAATAGAAATTTGAGGAAAGAGCTACAAAACATTCATAGTTATTATGCAATTGCTGTCAAAAAAAGGCAGCGTGTAAATAAATATTTCTGTCCTCAGTATAAGAAAATACACACAGGGAAATTACACATCTTACTTCAGATGTGTTTCAGTAAAAGAGAAACTTTGGGTGGTAAACAAAGCAGAGATTGAAGTGATTTGCCAGTTTACAATCCCTGCTTAGGTCAGATATCTGTGTTTTCAAATGAGCCAGAGAAATGTACCATTAAACAGTCAACTCCAAAATTCAGCTTATGACCAGGCACACAGTTGGCTTTCAGTGAAACAGACTTTTTACAATAAGCAAGAGAATTATTTTGGAAGCAAGTTGGGATAGGATTATTATGATTATCTAAGAGATCAGACATGGTCAAGAGAGCCTCAGTTAAATCACATCCACTTTCAAAACTGTATGTTTCTCATCTTCAAACATCTAATTATCACTTTTACAATCTTTATTTTATCCACATATGTCCTATATTTCTAGTAGTGTAATACACTTAAAGTCAATTCACTTTCTATTTTGCTTATATCTTTGTTGGAAGGAAAGTGTATATTACTTTTGTGAATGGAGAAAAAGTATCACTTGCCATTAAATGTAACTGCAAAAACAAATATAATCAATACAAACAATGTTGTTAA
Organism: Madoqua kirkii; assembly: GCA_006408675.1. Lineage (NCBI taxonomy): Eukaryota > Metazoa > Chordata > Mammalia > Artiodactyla > Bovidae > Madoqua > Madoqua kirkii. Next base: position 24,257 of record SJYC01127325.1, read on the forward strand.
GTTTCAGGTTGATGTTATTGTTGGCCGAAGATTTTGAACCTATAAAAAGGAAATTACCAAAGATTAGAGAAGAGTTAAAGGTTTATTTATTTCTATATGGTATACTTTTAAAATTGTAAAGGTATAAATTGAAAAGTTAAAAGTCTGAAATGTAACTTGCCACAAATTGCACGGTTTATTCAAGGCAGTACACTAGTCCATTAACAAAAGGAAAGCTAATTCTTAATTCTTATTTTTCCATTAGAATTGCAATTACTGCTAGATATGAATGTTAGTCCAGAGAACTTGAAGGAAACTTATTAGTGTTTATCTCATGAAATTTGAATAACAAAGTTTTGGTCTCTAATCGGCCCTAGGAGTCAGGATAATTTTAACTCTTTTCCTGATTTTCTAGGAAGCATTATACTTAAACCACATTATTGTCAAAGGCCTCCAGAGAGGATACTAATTAATATAATCATGATGAAAATTTTAACATACTTTTGTTAAGAATTTTATGGAGCTTATATGTTTGTATATTATTCTTCCATTTTCTAGCAGTAAACTTTATTCAGTGTTACAAACAATTTTATGAATATGTTAAAAGCATTCATTCATCCATTCCACAGGTAAAGTTTATCTGGGTTCTTTTTGGGGTACAGTTTTTCCAGCAATAGTTCTATGAATATTTTTATACGTTGATCTAGATACATATGAGTAAGTGTCCATCTTGCCAGAACTATACTGTCACAATCTTCCTGAAGTTTGAAAGCTATTTATGTGTGTGTGTGTATATATATATATATATATTTGTATATATATATGGAAAGAGAGAGACAGAGTATGAGGAACTGGCTCTTAAAATTAGAGAAGCTGAGAGACTCTATATTCTGCCATCTACAAACTGGAGACTTCAGGAAACCCAGTAGTGTAATTTAGTCCAGGGAACCTAAGACCAGAGAACCAAGTAACTCAATGTCTATATTGATATAAGTCAAGTTCAAGAACAGGACAAGATGAGATGAACTGTCCTAAGTTGAACAGTAAAGCAAGAGAAAAAGAGAATTTCTCCACCTTTTTAAAAATTCAGACTCCAAAGGGGTTGATGATGTTTACCCACATTGGTGAGAGCAATCTATTTTGATGGGTCCACTAAGTGGAATGCTAATCTCATCTGAAAACATTCTTACAGATATACCCAGAAATAAGACTTAACTTGGGCACTCCATGGCCAGTCAAGCTGACATATAAAATTAACTATCACATGGTGCATTAATGCATGTATATTGAAACGAACTGAAATATACCTTTATGATATTAACTATCCTCCTTACTGGACCTAATAAGCTTTCAAAATTTTCCATAAAGAACTTACATATCTTTTGTTAGATTTGTTCTTAGTTTTTTTTATATAAATAGTATATAAATATTCTAACTTTGCTCCTAGCATATAAAATATAATTGAGTTTGAAACCAGCAAACTAGATAAACTTTCTTATAAATGTTAGTAATTTATTAGCAGCTTATTTAGGAGTTTCTATATATATATAATAATTCAATTTGTTGATGTTCCTCTTATTTCTCATTCGTACCTTAATAAGCTGGCTAAGAATGAACATGGTGAAAATAAAAAACCTTATCTTGTTCCTGAGGGAAAGCTTTGAACACTTCAGTATATATATGATGGTACCGAAATGGCTTTTGTTTTATTGTGGAATAATTTGAATGTAGAAAAAACATGATTTTATGACAGATCTGCTATAGCAGTGGATTAAAAAATATAACAAGATATGATTCTTTAGCTTGGTGGAATGTAGTTACTAGCCCAGGAAAATTGGAGGAAGGTATAAAGTCAAGAACTCCGTTTCGGTCATATTTGCTTTGAGACGTATATTAGATAGGTAAGTGGACATGCAGAGTAATCAGCTGACTATATAAGCCTTTGTTAGAGGGGAAAGGAACACAGAAGAGAAAGAGGTGAATCATCAACTTTCAAGGGCTATTAAAGCCATAAGATAGCTAAAAATTCCAAGACATAAATAGTAGATCAATGAAAAGTTTGAAAGAAGCTGGGCGTGAAACTTTCACCATTAAGTCGAGGTGAGGAAGAGAAGCAAAAAGTCTGTATACAGTGGTTAGAGAGATAGCAGGAAAACCAAAAGAATGAACGAAGTATACTTGAAACCAAGAGTAGAAAATATTACAATAAGAAGGAGATTGGCTTAATTGCCAATCCTTACTATTCAAATAATGTTTCAGTAAACGTCCTTACATTTATATCATCGCTCATCCATAACAGCTTTTTTTCGTAGACAAAAATCCTTAAATAGAAATTTGAGGAAAGAGCTACAAAACATTCATAGTTATTATGCAATTGCTGTCAAAAAAAGGCAGCGTGTAAATAAATATTTCTGTCCTCAGTATAAGAAAATACACACAGGGAAATTACACATCTTACTTCAGATGTGTTTCAGTAAAAGAGAAACTTTGGGTGGTAAACAAAGCAGAGATTGAAGTGATTTGCCAGTTTACAATCCCTGCTTAGGTCAGATATCTGTGTTTTCAAATGAGCCAGAGAAATGTACCATTAAACAGTCAACTCCAAAATTCAGCTTATGACCAGGCACACAGTTGGCTTTCAGTGAAACAGACTTTTTACAATAAGCAAGAGAATTATTTTGGAAGCAAGTTGGGATAGGATTATTATGATTATCTAAGAGATCAGACATGGTCAAGAGAGCCTCAGTTAAATCACATCCACTTTCAAAACTGTATGTTTCTCATCTTCAAACATCTAATTATCACTTTTACAATCTTTATTTTATCCACATATGTCCTATATTTCTAGTAGTGTAATACACTTAAAGTCAATTCACTTTCTATTTTGCTTATATCTTTGTTGGAAGGAAAGTGTATATTACTTTTGTGAATGGAGAAAAAGTATCACTTGCCATTAAATGTAACTGCAAAAACAAATATAATCAATACAAACAATGTTGTTAAGTTTCAGGTTGATGTTATTGTTGGCCGAAGATTTTGAACCTATAAAAAGGAAATTACCAAAGATTAGAGAAGAGTTAAAGGTTTATTTATTTCTATATGGTATACTTTTAAAATTGTAAAGGTATAAATTGAAAAGTTAAAAGTCTGAAATGTAACTTGCCACAAATTGCACGGTTTATTCAAGGCAGTACACTAGTCCATTAACAAAAGGAAAGCTAATTCTTAATTCTTATTTTTCCATTAGAATTGCAATTACTGCTAGATATGAATGTTAGTCCAGAGAACTTGAAGGAAACTTATTAGTGTTTATCTCATGAAATTTGAATAACAAAGTTTTGGTCTCTAATCGGCCCTAGGAGTCAGGATAATTTTAACTCTTTTCCTGATTTTCTAGGAAGCATTATACTTAAACCACATTATTGTCAAAGGCCTCCAGAGAGGACTTTTAAAATTCATTTTATATAAATAATTTCAGAATAATTTTATAGCTAAAAAGGGAATCCAGAAATCATGCAGTGCTTCACTTTTCAAGTGAAGACACCAAATCAATGGATATGCTGGTGGATGTGAGAGTGGAAGAGGGACACACAGTGTACTCAGCCTGCAAGTCTACCCAGAGCCAGCATTTCGTGGACTTAGAACTCTACTCTAAGCATTCCTTTTGTCTCTTTTTTTTTCATTTATCTTAAAAATATCTATTTTGATTTAATTGCTTTAAAGGGTATAGGCAGAAGATTATGTCAATGACTGAGTCATGTTCGACTCTTTTGTGACCCCATGAGCAATAGCCTGTTAGGCTCCTCTGTCCATGAGATTCTCCAGGCAAGAATACTGGAGTGGGTTGCCATTTCCTCCTCTAGGGTATCTTCTTGACCCAGGGATTGAACCTGCATCTCCTGTATTGGCATGTAGATTTTTTTCCTATTGAGCTACTTGGAAAGCCCACAGACAATTCTATCTTTGTTATTAATTATGGAGATATTAGCCCTAGTAAGGAAATTTAAAAAATAAGGAGTTATAGTCATGTCAGAACACAGAAAACAGATGGCGTGACATGGAGCCTAGGAGGAGCTTCATGAAGATGCAAATGCTTTCCAATATGATTTTACACACCTAGATGCTTCTTGTCACACTCAAATACACTGGCTAATTGCTTCATAAACAGATTTTGTGTGTGTGTTTGTATATGTTAATATCACAGACAAGCTATGAAGGAAAAGACAATATTCTTAATAAAATGAACTATTCATTGTTTATGTAACAAATATGAATAGAGTGCTTATTATGTTCTAAATATTCTTTTAAGTGTTGGGCAGACTGCATAGTGTGTTAGTTGCTCAGTCATGTCCAACTCTTTACGACCCCATGGACTGTGATCCACCCGCCTCCTTTGTCCATGGGCTTCTCTGGCCAAGAATACTGGACTGGGTAACCATTCTCTCCCTCCTCCAGGTGATCTCCCCCACCCAGGGATCAAACCTGGGTCTCTCACATTGCAGACAGATTCTTCACCATCTGAGCCACCATTGATCACATCAGAAAAGTCAATAGTAAATCAAGGTTGTCTATTCATTTCAATTTTGGTGAGTTAAGGAATTGTGTAAACCATTATAATCATTTATAAAGTCAAATGAACTTGTAGAGGCTTGATTCGCCAATAATGCTTAGAGCACATGGACTAAACAGGCATAGTAGAGTATAAAAGAACTTTGGTCAAAGTCTCATAACACTCAGATATTACATACTACATTTTTTGTTTGTATTTTTACCTTAACCTTATACTCAATTGAGAAACAGCTTTTGCTAGGACAGAGTTGCATTAGCCATTATGACTTCTGCCTCTAGCTAGCCCCATAAACTTTTCAAATTTCACACCTAGTAAAATGCAGCTAAAACCAAGTCAATAAAACAATCGCCATGAGAATTGTTTGTTTTGTAACTTTAAGTATAAAAATGTCTCTTTTGAAGCTTGACCTATTTTAACAAGGGTAAGAATACATAGTCTCCACATTCCCTGCTGGAGAGAATCAGCATTTTAGCATTGATGAAGCTTTGTGCTGAGATGCAATCTCCATCTGGTAACTGCTCCGTCTGATACTACTTGTCTTTTATTTACAGTTGCACTATCTAATCAAATTAAGTATAAAAATGTCTCTTTTGAAGCTTGACCTATTTTAACAAGGGTAAGAATACATAGTCTCCACATTCCCTGCTGGAGAGAATCAGCATTTTAGCATTGATGAAGCTTTGTGCTGAGATGCAATCTCCATCTGGTAACTGCTCCGTCTGATACTACTTGTCTTTTATTTACAGTTGCACTATCTAATCAAAGTAGTTTTGCTTCAGAACACAAATGTAATATAAAGAAAACAATCCTAAATTTTTTCTTATATCTTTATTGCTCTTAAGTTTTCAATTAAGTTTACTTGTAGATGGTTCTTAGTTTTTAATTCATTCCTGAAGAAAACAGCATAGAACCTCTTACTGAAATTATAAGGAGTATAGAAAACAGACAGAATACAAAATGCAAACCAACTTACTAAAAACATTATGAATTGACACCGTCTATGCAGTTTGGAATCATACATGAACACACAGTTATTGTGTGTTTGGGTGGGTATATGTGTGTTTTCATTGCAAATTGCTTAATGTCAAAAAGCTAAGAAACCCTAACTCCACAATCTTGTGGAGGTTTATTCTATCAGTTAAAAATAATCTGTTATTATTCTTATTTGTTTTTGGTGGCACTCAGTTAATGGTTGATTCAGGGAGGATATTGTGATTCTGTCTTCATGTGGTGAATATTAAAAATTCAGTTTTATAAATAAATCCTATAGATATTCAGAGATAAGAAAATATATCCTACTTCATGATGCTAATTACCTTCATATATATACAATGTATTAATATATCAATTGTATGAGTGCAATGAATGTATGCATGCTGTTGTTGTTGCTTAGTTGCTAAGTCATGTCCAACTCTTTTGCAACCACATGGACTATTGCCAATCAGACTGCTCTGTCCTTGGGATTTCCCAGGCAAGAATACTGGAGTGGGCTGCCGTTTTCTTCTCCAGTGGATCTTCCTGACACAAGGATTAAACCCACATCTCCTGTATTAAAGGTGGATTTTTTTACCACTGAGGCAACATATTCACTCTTTTTAAAGATACTTTTCCCATATAGGCCAGAGTATTGAGTAGAATTCCCTGTGCTATACATAATTAATTATCTATTTTATATATAATACTATGAAAATATCAGTCCCAATTTCCCCATTTATCCCTCTCTCTTCCTTATCCCTTGGTAACCATAAGTTAGTTTCTTACATCTGTAAATTTACTTTTGTTTTGTTATTAATTTGTACCCTATACTTTAGATTCCACATATAAGAGATATCACATTATATTTGTATTTCTCTGTCTGACTTAGTATGACAATTATTAGGTCCACCCATAATGCTACAAATGACATTATTTTATTCTCTTTTGTGACTAATATTCCATTGTGTATATGTACCACTTCTTCATCCATGCCTTTGTTGATAGACATTTAGGTTGCCTCGATGTCCTAGCTATTGTAAATAGTACTGCAGTGAATATTGGGATACATATATCTTTTCAAATTATTATTTTCTCTGACTATATGCCTTGGAGTAGGATTGCTGGAATACATGGTAATTTTATTTTTAGTTCTTCTTCTTCTTTTTTTTTAAGGAATCTCCATGCTATTCTCCATAGTGGCTGTACTGATTTACATTCCCACCAACAGTGTAAGAGGGTTCCCTTTTCTCCTTATCCTTTCCATTATTTATTTTTTAATAGAATTTTTGATGATGGCCATTCTGATTGGTGTTTTATGATACTTCACTGTAGCTCTGATTTGCATTTCTCTACTAATTAGTGATCTTGAGTATTTACTCATGTATCTCTTGGCCATATGTATGTCTTTTTTGTAGAAATTTCCATTTCGATTTTCTGTCCATTTCTTTTAAATTTAGTTTTTTTTTTTTAATTGAACTGCATGAATCATGTGTATGTTTTGGAGACTAATACTTGTTGGCCAATTCATTTCCAAATATTTTCACCCATTCTGTGGGCTTTCTTTTTGTTTTATTGATGTTTTCCTTAATCTGTGCAAAAGTTTTTAAGTTTAATTAGATGCCATTTGTTTATTTTTGTTTTTACTTTCATTACTCTTCAGTCAGTTCAGTTGCTCAGTCGTGTCCAACTCTTTGCGACCCCATGAATTGCAGCACGCCAGGCCTCCCTGTCCATCACCAACTCCCAGAGTTCACTCAGACTCACGTCCATTGAGTCAGTGATGCCATCCAGCCATCTCATCCTCTGTTGTTCCCTTCTCCTCCTGCCCCCAATCCCTCCCAGCATCAGAGTCTTTCCCAGTGAGTCAACTCGTCTCATGAGGTGGCCAGAGTACTGGAGTTTCAGCTTCAGCATCATTCTTTCCAAAGAAATCCCAGGGCTGATCTCCTTCAGAATGGACTGGCTGGATCTCCTTGCAGTCCAAGGGACTCTCAAGAGTCTTCTCCAACACCACAGTTCAAAAGCATCAATTCTTCAGCAATCAGCTTTCTTCACAGTCCAAATCTTATATTTATACATGACCACTGGAAAAACCATAGCCTGACTAGACGGACCTTTGTTGGCAAAGTAATGTCTCTGCCTTTGAATATGCTACCTAGATTGGTCATAACTTTTTTTCCAAGGAGTAAGTGTCTTTTAATTAAAGGTATATAAAAAAATCCTGCAGTTTATGTTAGATAGTGGTATGTCTATGTATCCCTCAAGGAATTTTATTGTAACCAGTAATAAATTTGCATCTTTAATTCATTTTGAGTTTATTTTTGTGTATGATATCAGAGAATGTTCTAATTTCATTGTTTTAAATGTCCAGTTTTCCCAGCACTGCTTATTGAAGAGATTTTCTTTTCTCCACTGTATTTTCTTGCTTCCTTTGTAATAGATTAATTGACCACAGGTGAATGGGTTTATCTCTGAATTTTCTATCCTGTTACATTGATCTGTATTTCTGCTTTTGTGACAGTATCATACTATCATACTGTTTTCATGACTGTAGGTTTGTAATGTAGCCTGAAGTCAGGGAGCCTGATTATTCCAGATATGCTTTTCTTTCTCAAGATTGCTTTGACTATTTGAGATCTTTTTGTGTCTCCAGTCAAATTTTAAGATTTTTTTTCTAGTTCTGTGAAAAATGCCATTAGTTATTTGATAGGGATTGCATTGAATCTGTAGATTGCCTTGGGTAGTATAGTCATTTTGACAATATCATTTCTTCCAATCCAATAACAGGGTATATCTTTTCTTTTGTTTGTATTGCGTTATACTTCTTTAATCTGCATCTTATATTTTTGGAGTACAAGTCTTTTGTCTCCTTAGATAGGCATATTCCTAGGTCTTTTGATGTGATGGTAAATGGGATTTTTCCTTAATTTCTTTCATTGTTAGTACATAGAAATGTAACAGATTTGTGTTTATTAGTTTTGTATCCTAAGGCTTTACTGAATTCACTGATAAGCCCTAGTAGTTTTCTGGTAACATCTATTGGACTCTATGGATAGTATCACATCATGTGCAAAGAGTGACAGCTTTACTTCTTCTTTTTCAATTCAGATTCCTTTTATTTATTTTCTTCTTTGCAAACAGTAGGATTTCCAAAACTATGTTGAATGAAACTGATGAGAGTGATCATTCTTGTCTTATTCCTGATCTTGGAGAAAATCTTTCAGCTCTTCACTGTTGAGTATAATGTTAGTTGTAGATTTGTCATACATGAACCTTTATTATGTTGAGGTATGTTCCCTCTGTGCCTACTTTCTGGAGATATCAGAAAATGAATTATTTCAACAGCTTTTTCTGTATATATTGAGATGATCATAGTTTTTATCCTTCAATTTATTGATGTGGTGTATCACATCACATACTGATTTTCAGATACTGAAAAATCCTTGCATCCTTGCAATAAATCCCATTTGAATATGGTGTATTATCCTTTCAATGTATCGTTAGATTCAGATTGCTAGTATTTTGTTGAGGATTTTTGCATCAGTGTTCATTAGTGATATTGGTCATAGAAAGGGAAAAAATATTTGCAAATGATGAGACCAACAAGTGGTTAATTTCCAAAATTTATAAACACCTAACACAGCTCAATTAAAAAATACCTAATCAACTAATGGACAGTAAACTAAAGTGACAATTCTCCAAAGAAAACATACAGATGGCCAAGAGACATGTGAAAAGATGCTCAGTATCATAAACTAGTAGAGAAATTCAAATCAAAGCTACAATGAGGTATCACCTCACCTTGGTCAGAATGGCAATTTCAAAATATTGATAAACAATAAATGCTAGAGAGGATGTGGAGAAAAAGGAATCCTCCTTCACTGCTGATAATGTAAACTGGTGCAGCCACTATGGAGAATAGTATGGGGCTTTGTTAAAAAAGAAAAATAGAGCTACCATATGATCTAGAAAGCCTACTCTTTGTGTGTGTGTGTGTGTGTGTGTGTGTGTGTGTGTGTGAGAGAGAGAGAGAGAGAGAGAGAGAGAGAGAGAGAGAACATGATTATGATTTGAAAGGATACTTGCACCCCAGTGTTCACTGCAGCACAGTTTACACCATCCAGGACATGGAAACATGATAAATGTCTATCAAAAGACGGATGGATAAAGAAGTAATACATATATACAATGGAATATTGCTCAGCCATTAGAAAGAATGAAATAATGTCATTTGCAGCCATAGGAATGGACCTGGAGATAATCATACCAAGTGAAGTAAGTCAAAGAAAGAAAAATATCATATGATATCACTTAAATGTAGAATTTAAAAAAATGATACAAATGAACTTATTTACAAAACAGAAACAGACTCAGACTTAGAATGAAATTATAGTTACCAGGGTGCAAGTATTGAGGGTGAGATAGATTCATAGTTTGGGATTGACATCTACACACTGCTATATTTAAAATAAAATTCTTTTCCATGAAAAAAAAATGAGTTACTCAATAAAAATAAATCTGTCATTTCTTCTGCAACTCTGGTAAACCTCCTTTCACCTAATTGCTTAATATATAATCACATTAATTATCCATTGTTATCATTGGTGTTTTAGTCATTAACTCATGTCCATCTCTTTTGTAACTGCGTGGCCCCCCAGACTACTCTGTCCCTGGAATTTCTCAGGTAAGAATACTGCACTGTGTTGCCATTCCCTTCTCTAGGCAATCTTCCTAACCCCGGGATCTAACCCGAGTTTCCTTCATTGGCAGGTGGATTCTTTACCATTGAGTCACCAAGAAAGCCCATTATTTATTCTTGAAAGTGAAAGTGTTAGTTCCTCAGTCGTGTCTGATTCTTTGGTACCCAGTGCACTGTATCCCACCAGACTCCTCATCCATGGAATTCTTCAGGCAAGAATATTGGAGTGGGTTGCCATTCCCTTCTCCAGGGGATTTTTCTGGACCCAGGAGTCCAAACCTAGATTTCCCACATTATGGGCAGATTCTTACTGTCTGAGCCACCAAGGAAGCATCCACTGCCCCATACTCACTTTTAAATTAAGGTATATTTGTTTAGGTATCCCATTCAAGAAAAAAGATATATGTTTTTAAAAAAATTTCCTCAGTCGTGTCTGATTCTTTGGTACCCAGTGCACTGTATCCCACCAGACTCCTCATCCATGGAATTCTTCAGGCAAGAATATTGGAGTGGGTTGCCATTCCCTTCTCCAGGGGATTTTCTGGACCCAGGAGTCTAAACCTAGATTTCCCACATTATGGGCAGATTCTTTCTGTCTGAGCCACCAAGGAAGAACCCACTGCCCCATACTCACTTTTAAATTAAGGTATATTTGTTTAGGTATCCTATTCAAGAAAAAAGATATATGTTTTAAAAAAAGGAATAAATATTTTCCTGGGTTATTAAAGAAAGTTTCATAAAAATGAATCCAAAGATGAATAAAATATTTGTGAGAGTGATCAGATTTGAGGAATAGAAGTAAAGCATACTAACCCCAAATTTCTAATAGTGACTGATATGAGTGAAGAAAAAAGG
>SJYC01127339.1:0-35028 GCA_006408675.1 Madoqua kirkii
TGTTTCTTCTAGTCCAGCATTTCTCATGAGGTACTCTGCATATAAGTTAAATAAACAAGGTGACAGTATACAACCTTGACGTACTCCTTTTCCTGTTTGGAACCAGTCTGTTGTTCCATGTCCAGTTCTATAATTATAAAAATTGAGTCAATTTGGGTGGTTTATGCTTTACCAGAAATTTGCCCATTCCATTCAAGTTTTCAAATTTACTGACTTGAAATCAATAGTACTAATCTCATATATTTTAATGGTTGTTGAATATTTAGTTTCATCTCCTTTTTAATACTTAATATCATTCACTTGACTTCCATTTTCTTTCCTTTTCTTATCACTCTTGCACAAAGTTTATCATTTTATTTGTCAGCAAAGAAACAGCACTTACCTTTGATGACACCCTGTTTATTTGTCCCTACTAATTTCCACTCTATATTATTTTATTTCTTATATTTTCATTGCCTTTGTTCTTAGGCATTTTTTAAAATTTTCTTGAGTTCAGTGACAATTTTTAGCATTTCTCTTATTCCAATAAACATTGAAGGCTATAAATTTCCCTCAAAAATCCTTTATCTCCTTCTCAATAAATTGATAGGTATTATTTTAACCATCAGTAATTTTCCATTGTGAGTTCTTATTTGGGGCTGGTCAGGCTCCAGACATTTTTCCCTGTGTGATGAGCATGTGGACTGTTTAAACCCTGCCTCGAGGTTTCCATGGATAATTGACATCCCCAGAGATAAAGCTGATTCCTGCATTGTCTTAGTTCCATATACTCTTTCTTGCCATTTGTGTCTTTTGAGGGTTTCCCTTGCATTCTGCCACATATTTGAAAATATTATATCACATTACATTTCACAGGTATAACATCCATACAATTACCAACGGCAGTTATTTCTACAAATATCTTTACTACTCTGCATTTCTAAAAGGCAAATGTTGTCCCTAAACTTTTTCCTCAGTTTGAAGACCTAACACAGTGCAATATATTTTGAATTAAGTGAATGAATGAGTTTCCATTTGGAAAAGCTTGGCAAGTAACTAGAAATTAAACCAAGAAAATCTATATGTTATTAACTTCACATATTTTATAATATAAGACATGATTTAAATTCTCTGGCCTCATTTTAAATAAAAATTCTAGAATCAGATTTTATTATAAATATTGTACATAGTAAAAGGGCCACTGCTGCTGCTGCTAAGTCACTTCAGTCGTGTCCAACTCTCTGCGACCCCACAGACGGCAGCCCACCAGGCTCCCCCATCCCTGGGATTCTCCAGGCAAGAACACTGGAGTGGGTTGCCATTTCCTTCTCCAGTGCATGAAGTGAAAAGTGAAAGTGAAGTTGCTCAGTCGTGTCCGACTCCTAGCGACCCCATGGACTGCAGCCTACCAGGCTCCTCCATCCATGGGATTTTCCAGGCAAGAGTACTGGAGTGGGGTGCCATTGCCTTCTCCAAGTATAAGAGCAAGTCTGTCTAATTACTTAAAATGCTTTGAAGAGGGCAATATTCACTCTAGTTTCAGTAGCTTTTCCAAAGGAACCAGACCCAAATATCACAAAAAGAGTTTTTGAAGATTATTCTTTAGAGGTGTAATTTTAGCTGTGGATTTCTACCTTTATCAATAATAAAACATCCAAAAGAGAAGAAAAATACCCTGGCCAGTCAAGAAAATAAAGCAGGATCTTTTTCCATGGCTTCAAAACAAAATCTGTTTAAAACACACACACACACACACACACACACACACACACACACACACACACACAAACACATCATGCAGGACATAGACATAATTTTTTTGTTGGAATCTGCCCAAGGTACAAATTTAACTCCTTTATGTTAACCTAAATACCATGGGATTTTTAATGACCATGAATCTTTATGTCTAATCTAAGAGATGGGACCTCCAACTAGCTCAGTTCACTAATATCCCACTGAGGCTGTGAATCACCACTGACTCAGATGCATACCCCCTAGTGAATCCCTCACAACATACTTCCCTTAGCTTTTAAAATCTAGCAGATCAATTTGGTACAATTGCACAGGTGGAATGTTTAGGCTTAAGTTCTTTTTTCATGTTCTTGCAGTCACTCTCCCCTTCATCAGAGAGTCATTTTCCATGCTAAAAGAGTTTTTTTTTAATCTTTTATTTCATTCTTATATCCTTTCTTGTTTTCTATCCCTTTCTTTCTCCTTTATCTTTTCCTTGTTCATTACTTCAAAATACTGTATCTCTTTTTTACTTTCTTTATTTTTACCCTCTCTGCTACTTTTTGCAGAGGTTTGGTGTTTGTACTGAACTTTTAGCCTCTTTCACTTATCAAGGTTCAATTTAATCGACATGGTGAGAGGATATACAAGTAAGATGTCCTTCTAAATCTTGCTTCCTGTTGTCAGGCTAAAGGAGAAAAACAGGATAAATCTCAGCTTCAGTTGTTAAAAGGTGTAAATTTACTTAGGAACTTGAATTTGATCACTTCAAATTTTGTCCTACGGCACATTCATTTCACTTCTAATTGATAAGTCTCCTTGTTGGTCAGAGTTCAGTTCTTCCTAGAGCCCAGAATAACTTCTCTACCTGATGCTGTCTTTGGTCACTATTTACGCTCTCTGTTGTCAAAGTCACAATGTACTTGCTTCCATTTACCACATTTGTTCTCTCTTCACAGTTTCCATGCTGAGTAACATTTTCTGGATAGTACAAATCCATTTTTTTTTCCTCCTGTAAGTACAGACATTAAAGATCCAATTAAGGTAGTCACAGCTCCTCTTCTTTTTGAGCGTGATTTATGATGTTTCTGAGAGTCTTCAGAGAGTACTGAATTACCAGCTCTGTTCTGCCACTGTTATTGTTTGGGTGTCATATCTCTGCAGCTGTTCTAAAGAGAGTATGTTCTAGTTGTATGATTTAAAGTGTTTTAAAATATGTTTTCACATATATCATCATTATCTAAGACTATTTGAACATCTACCATGTACCAGGTATTATTCTAAATACCTTACAATATTATAGCATTTAATTTCTGTGAAACTGGTAAAAGTTTCCATCTACAGATGTAGAGGCACAGGGAGAAGTCTGAGGTCACATATTATCCAAAGCCTGTTTAGTCTAACCCCAAGTTCTCACTTCTAATCATTATTCCACAGCTGCCTGCTTGGATAATCATGATAAGCTTGATTCTGGGAATTTTACATTTAAATAGTGTGCCAAGTGCTTTATTATTTGGTTAGTTGCCCTTCTTATCAGCCCTGAGGAATACAGAAAATATTGTCATTTAATTTTATGGCTGGTGAAAATTAAACAGTCTGATTTAAGATTTCTTGATGTTCCCCAATAATGACTTCCAATCTGCTCTACAGACCAGCAAACATTTTAATCTCCAAATAGCACGAGGAAGGTGAAAGAAATGAGTATTCATGGCATCTTCAACAGAGTATTTTAAAAATTTGAAGGAAAGGTAAAAAATAGGAAAGTCTAAGGAAAAATAGATGTAGTTATTCAGTCTTACAAACTTATAACCGTAAATAAAAACAGAGTGAAAATATTCTTTTCATTGAGAATTTTCAAAACACATTTAACTAGCACATACAGAGCACCTACTGTTTGCTGAGCATTATGTAAATTACAATAAGGAGACTGGCACTGATTATAAAGGAACTCCTTTCAGATGGAGGGCTTTGGGAATGTGACTTGTGTATATACCTAGTCATGTTCAATCCCCTCTCAGGGGTATGGTTGATGATAAAGAGAACTCAAAATATCATCACAGAATGTCATTTAATAATAGACCAGACTATCCTCTTGAATGTTAATTTCTGTCCCAGTAGCCTCACAAATGGAAATGGAAGAAACACAAAAATATGGATAGAGTAGAAAGGAAAGCAGTTAAATAAAAATGGAAATCGCTATTGTAGCCAAAGCAAATATAAAGAAGGTCAGATTCATTAAGTCTCCCATTAACCAGCTCTGCCAGAGCTCTCCCTCTTCCTCACTGTCTTTCCTGTTGAACACAAAGAATAGACCTTTTGACAAGAGATATCATCAGCATCCTCCAAATCCTTGAAGTAATGTCTATTTTGAGATTTGGAAAGTAAGAAAGGGAGATATTTAAATCTCAGCATTATTTAGAATTAGCAGTTAAGAAATTAGCAGTTAAGATGATTTTCAAACTTTCCTCTCAAGATCCCTCACTCCTATTTGCTGCCATACTGGACCTTATAATGACTGATAGAAATAACTCGCAAGGTCCCCTATTCCCATATACTCAAAGAGTAGAGCAGGAAAAATGCTATTCTCCCCATTAAGCCAACCACAAAGTTCCTGGAAAGCTTATTGACAGCTTCATCAAGTGGTTCTGGCAGTTTTAATTCTGGCTGTTTCAGGCTTGCCCTTCGGTAAGAAATGGAACTTGGACAAGCTTGAATTTGCAGTATCAATGCTGGCAAAGGGAATACCAGTAGATTCGTTAGTCCAGAAGAATTAAAACTTCCTAAGTATAGTCCATCGCCTACATCTACACAAAGAAAGGCAGATGGAGAATGCAAGAAATTTGAAGCTGAGAGAAATGGACAATTTTTTATCTTAAAGAAACTAAACAAAAATCTGAGTTTAAACCTCAGTCAGCCGGGAGTTTATCACTTTATGTTGCCTTCCTTGATTCTGGAAACAGAGAATTTAAGACACACAGTGTCATCCAGTCCAGTTCTTGACACAGGGCTATTATTCCACAATAGCCCTGGTAGGCGATTTATTTAGACTCTATATGAACATGTCCAATGATAGCAAAATCCATCATGGAAAAGATCTTCTCATTCCACTGCCTTGTAGATCTAACAGTTTAAAAACTACAAAAGGGCTTTTTACTTTGAGAAATTTCTGTCTTAGTAGTGACCCTTATAAATGAGACTGACCCTAACATATTTTGAGACAGCTGTCAATCAAACTCAACTATTTCACTTTTCTGTAGTGAAAATCTTAAATTCTCAATATTAAATAACATTTATTTATTGGCAAGATATTGCTCTGAAAACTTTAACTACTTTGGTTGTTTCTCAAACATTAGTTTAATGGTTAATGGCTCACAAAAATGCAGGATTCTGCAAAGTAAAAAGATATAAGCAACATCTCCCAGCCAAAGGCAAGCATGTAACTACCAGGCAGGTCTTGGTGTTGCCAGAAACTGGCCTAGAACTCCACCAAGCCTATGGTGTTGTTCTGTTGAACAGAAGCAATTTCACAGAACATCAGTATAAGACAAGGCTACTCTGCCCATGATAGATTAAGCCCAAAATAAGGCTACTTTGTAGATTTTACGTAGAAAAGACCATACATCTTCTATTCTAATTAATATGAAAGTAAAAGCGAAGTTGTTCAGTTGTGTCCGACTCTTTGCAACCCCGTGGACTGTAGTCCACCAGGCTCTTCCGTCCATGGGATTCTCCAGGCAAGAATACTGGAGTGGGTTGCAATTTTCTTCCCCAGGGGATCTTCCTGACCTGGGGATTGAACCCAGGTCTCCCACATTGCAGGCAGAAGCTTTAACCTCTGAGCCACCAGGGAAGCCCATCCTAATTAATATGGGTCCCTATTATTGGATTTTTGTCTTCTTTACCAAGCTTTAGTCTCACTTCATTCCTTCTACCTTCTCAATAAAAGTAAGATAGCCAGTCATAATGTTGACAACAGAACAAAAGCAAGGCAAAAAAAAAAAAATTGATATTGGATCAGAGAAAAGAAAATAAGGAAACAACAATATTGCACTATCACTACCTCTATTATTAACATTACTAATAATTACAGCATAAGCTTAGAGTTAATATTCACTAAGTTTTTGGTTTGGGTTATGAAAGACCTTGTGCTAAACAATTTACCTACATTATTTCTTCAATGTGCACAACTTATTAAATTTACAGTTATACTCATTTTGCAGAGTAGAGAAAAAGGGAGACTTGTCAAAGTAATTATCACAGATCACTAAGCTAATAATTAAACATTGAAACCAAGATCCAAAATCTACATGCCAAGATTTTATTCACTCAGCTGATGGCAGTGAGTAGGGCTGATATTTTTGAAGTGATTGTGTCTAACCAAAAGATAGATGCCTTTTGAAATTTGTCTGACCAGAGGATGTGCTTATTACAAATGTTCAAAAGGTAAGTGTGTGCCAACTATGAATCTTCTTAATACAGGAAGAACCCATGCCAGTCTTGGCTTAAGCATCCATTCTTCGAAAAATTTCCGTGAAGTTTGAATAATTTTTATTTCTATTAACTCTCAGTTCCAAGTGCATCTGCCAGTTCTTATATGCCAAGTATCAACTAAAAGGTTATTATGTATCAGCCAAATTATCATTTTGTTCCATCACTCAGTAAGCTCCCACTGCCTCATCAAAAGTTGGAAATATTGGTACTCAAGTTCTACTGGATTATCAGGGTTATTATTTGTCCCTATGATCTTACTTTGACAAGGAAAATTACACTATTTAATAAAATCTTTTCCAGATCACTTTTGGAAATTCAAATAATCTGCTTGGTAATTTGTACTAACTAAAAAACAAAGATCACAATCCAGTCATGCTTATTAGCAAACGCACGTATCAATTACACATTTTCCAACTTAAAACTTCACATAATTATAAATATTAAAAAATTATAAAAATAATTAGCAACTCTTCAATGAACCAAAGACATAGGGTGAAACTGCAAAACTAGTGTTAATAGAGGCTCCCAGGTCTGTCTAGGAAACAAGAAAAAAAAGAGGCAATCTATGTAGTTCGCCCTTTCCTAAACAAGTCAATAAACTCTGTTAGAAAATTCAGAAAACACTAATACAAACAATGCTGATTTGTGCGGAAAAGAAAGAATTTAGTTGTTTAGTTACCAAGACACTAACAATTACTTGCTTCAGTTTCATTCTAAATGATACCAGGATGAAAGATTCGGGAATTAAAATAATTTTCTCTGCATAGTTCTTGTAGTTTAGTTGCTAAGTATTGTTTGACTCTTTTGAAACCCCATGGACTCTAGCCCACCAAGCTTCTCTATCCATGGGATTTTCCAGGTAAGAATACAGAGGTGGGTTGCCTTTCCTTCTCAGGGGATCTTACTGACTCAGGAATCAAACCCTAATCTCCTGCATCAGCAGGTGGATTCTTTACCACTGAAATTATATATAATAAAGTGCAGCCTCAGGGCAAATGACTCCACTCACTGTCTGAAAACAGTAATGTAAATTAGCATGGCCCACAGACCAATGATCTATAAGAAATAATGCTATAGGCAATTGAGATGTGATTTTGTTAAACTGTGAAAAGAACATCATGTTAAATGTCATAGAATAAGAGAGAGAAATAATCTTACATATAATTACTCGGCTTTATTTTTTTTGTTTTACTCTATCTCTCATCCATTTACCATATCTCTCATCCATTTACTGTAAGCTGGATGAAGACAGAGAGCATGTCAGCCTTGATCATAAGAAAGAGAATTAAAGAATGAAACTCTACCAGGCCTTTGCAATATATATCTGTTATATTGTGTTCCCCGCAATCACCCACATTTATCTCATAGAGATACTTTTATTTTCCCAAGGCACACACAGATTTTCTACTCCCAGCCTATATGTTTCGGGTTAGACTATCAATATCAACCCCTCATGGTTAATTAAAGACATGTTATATGATATAGTGCAAACTCATCAACATACTTCTCCCTAGCTGTAATAATTTATTCAGGGAAAGGCAAAGATCCCAAAGAGTTAGTAAAATAAAATGCCAAAGATGTGCATTTTAGGCTAGGAGTCTTGGTTGTAAGAAATTCTATATATTTTTTAGACTACCAAATGATAGGATCCTCTCTGGGAATGAAGTTAATATAAACCAATAAAGATCACTAGAAACAGACAGAGGTTACTTATACACATACATACACACCCACCCACACATACACACACACACCACACACACCACACACACACCCATGAAAGAAAATGATGAGAGAGTATCTGTTAATATTTCTTTATTTTGACCATTCTTGAAGCTTGGCTTCCCAAACAGGTAAATTACCTTTTTATGCTCAAATAAATTTGAATTGGGCTACTTTCATTTATAACCAAAAGAATTAATAGTATACTCTTCCTGGTACATATGGAAAAACTAAAATTCAAAGAAGAAAAGTACCTTATACTTCCTTAGGTTTAAAGCCTTGCAGTGAAAGAAATGTGACTAGAATCATGGTTTCTAACTTCCAGATCTTTCCACCATGCCAGGCTGCCTTTATTAAATAATTTATTACATTCATTAAAGGCTTGGGAGATTAAGAACACTGATACTTATGATTTTATATTTCAATTAATACAAAAATTTTCTTGGGAGAAGAACCAAAAACCTACTTCTATAAGACATACCCTCTTTTCTCAATTATGTTTCTCCAAGTTGAAGACAGAATTTTAATCTCTGATTTCATTTGGCCACTTAGCTTTCTGCTGAGACTCCCTGAAGAGGAGCCAATTGTGCCTAAAGGGCACTCTAAGAAATAAATTATGTAAAATTATTCATTGAAATTTGTATTACCAAAAACAGTACTTTTTTGGTAATACAAATTACCAAAATACAAATTACCATTCAGCAGATAATCGGCAGTAATGTTCAGTAATTGATAGTTACTAGTTTCTTCACTTAACATTGGTTTCCCTTAGTGCAACCAGTACTGCTGCTAAGTCACTTCAGTCACGTCCAGCTCTGTGACCCCATAGACAGCAGCCCACCAGGCTCCCCCATTCCTGGGATTCTCCAGGCAAGAACACTGGAGTGGGTTGCCATTTCCTTCTCCAATGCATGAAAGTGAAAAGCAAAAGTGAAGTTGCTCAGTCATGTCTGACTCTTAGCGACTCCATGGACTGCAGCCCACCAGGCTCCTCCATCCATGAGATTTTCCAGGCAAGAACACCGGAGTAGGGTACCATTGCCTTCTCCGTACTAAGAAAAGAAATTAGTGGTTAATGGCCATGTCTGGTATTTAAATGTTATACTAAGCAAAGGAAGAATAGAGTTAAGGAAGAAGTGGCTAATGTACACAGTTAGACTGCCTAAGTGGTTTCATACTGAATTAAATGTCTCAGATTATATGATTAACAAACACTGGGATTTGAAAAAGGAAAAGAATACATATTTGGAATGCATTGGGCCTTCCTACATTCGCTAGTGGTGAAGAACTTGCTTACCAATGAAGGAGACTAAAGAGATGTGGGTTCAATCCCTGGTTGGAAAGATGCCCTGGAGGAGGGCATGGCAACCTACTCCAGTACTCACGTCTAGAGAATCCCAGTGAGATAGGAGCCTAGTGGACTACAGTCCATAGGGTTGCAAAAAGTTGTACATGACTAAAGTGACTTAGCACCCACGGGGCTTCAATTAATATGAATTTCCATTTAACTTATTGTCTTTTAGGTTAACTCCAAGTCCTCCATATTTTCTAGAGGGATAAAATAAACACACACCACACACACCACACACACACCCATGAAAGAAAATGATGAGAGAGTATCTGTTAATATTTCTTTATTTTGACCATTCTTGAAGCTTGGCTTCCCAAACAGGTAAATTACCTTTTTATGCTCAAATAAATTTGAATTGGGCTACTTTCATTTATAACCAAAAGAATTAATAGTATACTCTTCCTGGTACATATGGAAAAACTAAAATTCAAAGAAGAAAAGTACCTTATACTTCCTTAGGTTTAAAGCCTTGCAGTGAAAGAAATGTGACTAGAATCATGGTTTCTAACTTCCAGATCTTTCCACCATGCCAGGCTGCCTTTATTAAATAATTTATTACATTCATTAAAGGCTTGGGAGATTAAGAACACTGATACTTATGATTTTATATTTCAATTAATACAAAAATTTTCTTGGGAGAAGAACCAAAAACCTACTTCTATAAGACATACCCTCTTTTCTCAATTATGTTTCTCCAAGTTGAAGACAGAATTTTAATCTCTGATTTCATTTGGCCACTTAGCTTTCTGCTGAGACTCCCTGAAGAGGAGCCAATTGTGCCTAAAGGGCACTCTAAGAAATAAATTATGTAAAATTATTCATTGAAATTTGTATTACCAAAAACAGTACTTTTTTGGTAATACAAATTACCAAAATACAAATTACCATTCAGCAGATAATCGGCAGTAATGTTCAGTAATTGATAGTTACTAGTTTCTTCACTTAACATTGGTTTCCCTTAGTGCAACCAGTACTGCTGCTAAGTCACTTCAGTCACGTCCAGCTCTGCGACCCCATAGACAGCAGCCCACCAGGCTCCCCCATTCCTGGGATTCTCCAGGCAAGAACACTGGAGTGGGTTGCCATTTCCTTCTCCAATGCATGAAAGTGAAAAGCAAAAGTGAAGTTGCTCAGTCATGTCTGACTCTTAGCGACTCCATGGACTGCAGCCCACCAGGCTCCTCCATCCATGAGATTTTCCAGGCAAGAACACCGGAGTAGGGTACCATTGCCTTCTCCGTACTAAGAAAAGAAATTAGTGGTTAATGGCCATGTCTGGTATTTAAATGTTATACTAAGCAAAGGAAGAATAGAGTTAAGGAAGAAGTGGCTAATGTACACAGTTAGACTGCCTAAGTGGTTTCATACTGAATTAAATGTCTCAGATTATATGATTAACAAACACTGGGATTTGAAAAAGGAAAAGAATACATATTTGGAATGCATTGGGCCTTCCTACATTCGCTAGTGGTGAAGAACTTGCTTACCAATGAAGGAGACTAAAGAGATGTGGGTTCAATCCCTGGTTGGAAAGATGCCCTGGAGGAGGGCATGGCAACCTACTCCAGTACTCACGTCTAGAGAATCCCAGTGAGATAGGAGCCTAGTGGACTACAGTCCATAGGGTTGCAAAAAGTTGTACATGACTAAAGTGACTTAGCACCCACGGGGCTTCAATTAATATGAATTTCCATTTAACTTATTGTCTTTTAGGTTAACTCCAAGTGCTCCATATTTTCTAGAGGGATAAAATAATTTAAACGTATTGGAAAGTTTTGTGAAGGATATTTAAATCTATTACACTAATTATCCTTGTGATAATTAATGGTCATGCTGCTGCTGCTGCTGCTGCTGCTAAGTTGCTTCAGTCATGTCCGACTCTGTGCGACCCCATAGACGGCAGCCCACCAGGTCCCCCGGCCCTGGGATTCTCCAGGCAAGAATACTGGAGTCGGTTGCCATTTCCTTCTCCAAGGTATGAAAGTGAAAAGTGAAAGTGAAGTTGCTCAGTCATGTCCGACTCTCAGCGACCGCATGGACTGCAGCCCACCAGGCTCCTCTGCCCATGGGATTTTCCAGGCAAGAATACTGGAGTGGGGTGCCGTTGCCTTCTCCATTAATGGTTTTAGATCAGAATTAAATTTCTCTTACTAGGATGGAATCTCCTTAGCTATGTACTTTCATTTTGGCAGATCAAAGAGTAAAGTCATAGCCAGGATTATGTCTATGATTATTGAATGTTCCCCAGTTGTTAAAGAGTTCTATATAATCACTGAATTGACTTAATTCTAAGCTCCAATTGGCTTTAAATATCATTAATTTATTCCACATAAATGTGTAAAACTTCAGTAGTAAGTTTAAGTTGAAGGTTTGCACATATATACATCCCAGTCAGGTATTCAAAGTCGGGTATTTTATTTTCTCTTTGCAGTGCTGACCCTGGACTTACCTTCACCTCTGTTTCTACCTGCTTGATTTATCCCTCATTTTCTACTCATTTTCAGTCTATCTGGCAACTGTAGTATCTCATGGGATATTGTTTATTGCTGTTTCATGACCCTCTTCACAAACCTTTTCTTTTTTTTTTGCAAAAACCCTTTCAAATCCTATAGCTCTAAAACTGTAAGTACTATAACATTCAATAACCAATACCTCATCTTAAGATGTATATATGATCCCAGAATAACAATTTTCAGCATTCATTCCTTCTATATAAACAATAGGGAACTTGTATATTAGCAATTTAAAATCTCAAATATTTTAAAGCACATTGAAATGAAGTAAGCACTACAAAATACCAAGTGTGAGAACTATTTTGACTTATTGGGTTGGTCAAAGAGTTAGTGTGAGTTTTTCCATGAGGTGGTATGGAAAAACTTGAACAAACATCTTAGCCGACCCAATAATAGTTACCTTTTTCTTTTAGATATTTTTCATAATGAGTATGTGTGGTTTGGGTAAATCATTGAAGTTGTCAATCTAATTTCATTCAATCTCTAAATATCTGAAAGGAGATAATATTTCGGCATTATCAGTAAACTGGCATGACTGACAGACAACCAAGGGAGGAGAGCTTCATTCCTAAATCCTTGACCTCGTGAATCCTCCCGGGTTACTGATTTATTTAAATCCATAGCAGTTGAGCTATCATCAACATGTAATGACCTCTCTGTCATTGAAACCAAGCAACTATATTTAGTACATGAGAAATCCAGTTACACAAATACCTTGAAATGTAAAAAAAAAAAAAAAAATGTATATGTCATTAAAAGTAGTTGCTGCTACTGCTGCTAAGTCGCTTCAGTCGTGTCCGACTCTGTGCAACCCCATAGACGGCAGCCCACCAGGCTCCCTCGTTCCTGGGATTCTCCAGGCAAGAACACTGGAGTGGGTTGCCATTTCTTTCTCCAATGCCTGAAAGTTAAAAGTGAAAGTGAAGTCGCTCAGTCATGTTGGACTCTCAGCGACCGCATGGACTGCAGCCCAACAGGCTCCTCCATCCATGGGATTCTCCAGGCAGGAGTGCTGGAGTGGGGTGCCATCGCCTAAGTATGAAGCAAGGGTCTCTAACTTCTGCCTATTTCACACTTGCTCTTTCGCTGCTTTCTTTCCTTTACTCCAGTAGCTCAGAGTATCTACATGGCTCTAACCCAGCTAGCTCCCTCTCACATTACTGTCTTAGAAAAATGATGCATTTTAATCTATTACTCCTTTATCTTTACAGCAAATAATTTGTAATAATGATCCATAACTTGATAGCAATTCCTAATAGCAATAGATAGTTGTGGTGAACAAAAAACAGACTTTATGGACAGACATTCAGAAACCTGGTCTAAGGTCTGCTAACTAAGTGACCTGGGAAAATAATTGCCAAGTTTTTGAGACTCAGTTTCTTTCTTCCTTTCTTTTCCATCTTCTTTCCTTTTTTCCTTCCTTTTACTTTCTTACTGTAAAATGAAGATAAGGTTCATCATTTTTGATGTCTCCTTGAGGTAAAAGTGAAATTAAATCTGCAAAAGTATTGTACTCAGCTAATATGACCTAACTTTCACATTTGTTTATATTCAGCTAGGTATAAGTTAAGGAAAAACTGAACTAGTAACACTAGGTAATATTTACTGAGAGCTCACTACATATCAGAGATCCTTCATGGCCTATTTTAAATGCTGCCTCCTTTCTAAAAATTTTAATAACATCCCTACTTAGGATCATCTCTTTTTCCTTTGATAACTTTAATATCTTTTGTGTGTTGTGAGTTTATTCATACTTGTATATCTTTCTGTTATTATAAGAATATAATTTCTTGAAAATAATACTCCTTTTTAGACATCTTTGAAATGTCCTGTCTAATCACACAACTTTAATGTATATTGTAGTAAGTCAAAATAAAGCAAATAAAGTCAAATTCAAAGAGATTAATAAACAACCTCAGGCTGAAGTATAACTTCTTTCACTCACATACACTAACACATGTGAATATATCTTATGATGGTGAAATTTAAGAATCAAATATTGCTTAGTTGCTGAAGGAAATGTTTTGGATAAACCTAATTGGTGGAGCAGTGTTCTCATTTACATTCTACAAATCACTTCTGAAATTATGATAATTTAGACTCTTCAATTCACATTATAATATGTCAACTTTGGTCATTATGCTCTTTTTGTTTTTAAAGCACATGAATCTTCTTTCAATTAGCACAATAAATACATTTCAAAAATTTAGTGAAAGAATTATAGGTGGAAAAGCTTTGCCATGGTTATAAAAATGTTATCAAAGTTATGATCCAGAATATTGCCCAGAGCATTTCATGACGACTCTCATAATACTATCTTAGATTTCACAGTCAGGAAAACATGTTATTTTTAGCTAATAAAAATCATTCAAGACTTTGTGTTTCTCTGCTTTCTTTTGCTGAGAAGAAAGCTAGAACTATGGTTCACATCAAGTAATTTACTCTCCTGTCCTCACCCGATCTGGTAGTTCTTTTTCTTTTACTAGTGTTTTAACATTTTGTAATTTCTTCACCTTCTAGTAGAGTATATAAAATCCCTTTGTGGAGGTGAGCACAATAAAGATAATAAATAAGTGAATGCCGTGCTTAGTCTTCCATATGCCCAACTTCACTGTTGTTAGACTGAGTACTTTTAAACTACTGTGGAAGAGCCTGTAATGAAGGATTTGTTGCCCATCTCATAGGAAAACTTGGCAAACAGAATTTTTTCTATATGCCTCTTCCAGAATTGCCTTACTGGCAAAAAGCCCCCATTATCCAAGGTCACCCTTCTTCCTAGAGCAAATGATGACTGATCATTGAGAGTCGAAAATCCAGTTCTTTCCAGTACAGTCTGGAACACGTCTGAAAGAACATTCTTAAGCTTCTCAGTTGCTACAAGGAATAGGCCCCAAAAGCAGGATCTAGGATTCTGGCTGGCACCATCAATGGTGGTTCACGGTACATATAGGTACTGGAATAAGGTGCCTATCTAACTGTTAAACTTTCATTGGCATTAAATTGGAACAATGTGTTACTGTAAGGGAATGAATTACCTGGGTCAATGTATTAAGAGTTTTGTGAAAAGTAATTATAAAACAATGGCTTGGGATAACTATTGTGTTCTATTGATATTTTGAATAGGAAAACAAAAATCTAAGAATCGTTAACCTCACAGAAAGCTACATGGGAAAGCAGAGAGAGCTCTCTTGATAGCATACAAAGAAGGTCTCATTTTCCACAGAATGAAGGGAGATAAAGTTGAGCACTGCATCAGAAACTCCCAGTCAGGGACTTCCCTTGTGGTCCAGTGGTTGAAAACCTGCCTTCCAGTCCAGGGGACATGGGTTCAAGTCCTGGGCAGGGAGTTGGGATCCCACACACCACAGCAACTGGGCGCGTGTGCTCTGGAGCCCAGATGCCACAACTAGAGAGAAGCCTAAGCACCACAACAAAGAGACAGCACGAAGGAGGGGAAGATCCCCACATTCCTTAGCTATTAGTAAGACCTGATGCAGTCCGAAAAAGAAAAAAATATATATATACATATACACATATATATGTATATATAGGCTTTCCTGTTGGATCAGTAAATAATCCAACTGCCAATGCATGAGACAATGTTAGCTTATGGTGAACGATGTCAGATCCATGATCTCTGAAGAAGAGTTAACTTCGGGACCAGGGACCAGGCTTGATCATTCAAGAGGTTTTGTGTAGCTGAGTTTTATTAAAGGAAGAAAAGGGACAGAGAAAGTTTCTGACATAGACATCAGAAGGAGGATGAAGAGTGCCCCCCTCACTAATGTTAGCAAGAGTTATATACTTTAATTAGCTATTAGAATAAATCAAAAGAATTTCTCAAGACCCACTCTCAAAATTTACATTTTAGGATAACAGGATTAGCCAGAAGCTTTTCAAGAAGGAGAAACTGTCCTCAAGCAGGATACAGTGTTGTTATATAATCCTTAGTACAGAGCTTAAACTGAGTTGTTTGTTGTGTAATCATCAGTTCTGGGCTTAAAGAAAGAAAAAAAAAAGTTTTATGTGACTAAGACTAAGGAATGTAGAGAAAAAAAGATGCTTGTCTTTTCCTTCTCCTTGGTAACTCCAGACCCATAGCTCCTCCTCGAGAGCCCCAGACCCCTATCTCATCCTTGGGGACCCCAAATTTCTTATCAAACTGCCTAGGAATTGACTCTCTCAACAAGGGTTCAATCCCTGGGTCAGGAAGATCCCCTAGAGGAGAAAATGGAAACCCACTCCAGTAGCCTTGCCTGGAGAACCCCGAGGACAGAGGAGCCTGGCGAGCTACAGTCCAGGGAGTTGCAAGAGTCAGACATGATTTAGTGACTAAACCACCACCATACATATATAAACTTCTTATCTTAAAAAAAAAAAGCTCCCAATCAAAAACTTGCTTTGCCAATGTCAGAATCCTGGTTGGCAGAGTATGAGATATCATCAGATAAGCTAGAAACATTTAGGATGATGCCATGAATATCTATAATTTTCAGATTCTGCTGAACCTTCTGAGTCTTTGGAAGCAGCCTAGAAAACCTCTATTTAAACCTAGTATTTCCAT
Source organism: Madoqua kirkii (assembly GCA_006408675.1). Taxonomy (NCBI): domain Eukaryota; kingdom Metazoa; phylum Chordata; class Mammalia; order Artiodactyla; family Bovidae; genus Madoqua; species Madoqua kirkii. Next base: position 16,352 of record SJYC01127339.1, read on the forward strand.
CCTTGTTAAAGATGATTTAGAGAATATTCAAGACAACATGTGTCCCTACTCTCCCTTCTTGGCCAGTGGTCTATAGCCAGAGTTAAGTCACAGTATAAGCCAGGTAGGGATGTGATGAGAGTCACATAGCTAGTGATTCTACCACTTGGCATTATAACCTGGAAGGCATTCAAGACATCAGTGATGATAAAAGATGTCATATAGAGATTATGGCAGGTACCAATGAGAGAATCACAACATAGATTGCTGGGGGTTTGGAGCAAGGTCATGTCATCAGAATTATGTGCCTTTTTAAAAGAACTATTGGCATACTAATGAACCTGGTACAGACAGTATGGATGACCAGGGGCACCAAATGATGGCTATGCCGCAGCTGTTGATCATGAGCTATGTACTCTCAAACCCACTAAGCTGTAGGGTCAGAAGGCTTCTCAACTATCACTGAAGGTTTTAAGAGGTATATCCAATATTAAGCTGAAGCAGGATCAGGGGTCCATAAAAACTACACAGATATATTGCCACAGCCCCTGTTTAATCCACAAGTGTCGTTCCAGCACACAAATCTTTCACATTTTATATCTATAACAATATAGAGGACTCTTATATCCAACGTATGGAGGAAGACGAAGCACAAGATTTGTTCATGAAAGTATCGATTCAGTACATGAGTACAGTCTGAAAATGGACAGCAGCTGCGTTATAGCTTCTTTAATTACACTGAGAGAGAATAGTGAGGGAAAATCTTCCGAATGAACAGAGTCTCATATGGGGAACCTGGTTATACATTTTATGTAGAAATAAAACTGACCAATGTTTGAATGTATATGGATTCAAAGACAGTAGCAAATGGCTTGGCTAGTTGATCATGGGCCCAGAAAAAAAAAAAAAGAAAAAAAAACAGAAGAAAATACAACAAAAGGAGTTCTGGGGTAGAAAGAAAGCACGGAAGACAGCATGAAGTCTGCGGATTTTTGCATCAGATGATAATGCTCACTGGAGAGCAACCATCATGGAAGAAGTACTGAACAACCAAGAATATATAACAATTGGGCCACTGGGGCCAGATCCTATTATTGGCTACCCCATTGTTGGCACTTTGGTCTCGTGGAATGGCCAAGGGTGCACGGATGGAGGTTTCATACAAGTTCAACATCTTAGAATTTACTTAGCATACCAATATTGAGTTATCCTGACAATACCAAATATCCCACTGTGATCACTAGGGTCCAATGCTGTATAGCAACTTCCCTCAAGAAGACTAGTTGAAATGTTGGTGACCAATTGTTAAAAGGATAAGTAACTTATTTTGATATAAATAAATGTATCTTTTAAGTATGAGTTTGCCTTTTCAGCCAATTTCACTATCTGAATATTTAAAGAATGTATATTATACATATTTTATTGTACATTGCACCTTCTAATTGAAAGTTTAGAGAGTTCAAGTACTTTTCCAATGTGACCAGAAAATGATAAAGCTAGAAGATGAATCAAAGCAGTCTAACTACAACTTCTAGCTGCTCTACCACTTTCTGCTTGAGACACTGTGATATCAATAGTATTTATCATTCAACCCAATGCACACTGGGTAAGTTTTATTGAACTATTGAATAACTAAAAAATGTATATACATAATATGTAGAAGAGACTCCAGAAGAATAGTAAGAATGAAAGAAATAAGAGACATCAGGGAAAGGAAGAGAACAGTTTTTTACATCACACTCACTAAGATTTAGCACAGAAGTGGCCAACAGGTTTTGAAAATCATTTGACAGCTACTGTCTGGCTATCCAAGCTGAAGATTCTGAAGTCTCACTAAAGCTTCCTTTCAGTTCAGTCATTCAGTCGTGTCTGACTCTTTGTGACTCCATGGACTGCAGCATGCCAGGCTTCTCTGTCCATCAACAACTCCCAGAGCTTGCTCAAAAACATGTCCATTGAGTCGATGATGCCATCCAACCACTAAAGCTTAGGAAGAAAGAATTCTTGCTATAATCCAGGTGAGCAGGGTCCAGGGAATCACAGTAGCACATATTCCATGTAGGTGCTATATTCTTGCTATATATATATTAGAAATTTTTACAAACCTTATTAATACTTTTAAAAATTGCATAAGGAACCTGAGGGATTTGATTATTCCTATTCTTTAGATGAGGAAATTTACTGAATGAAGCTTGATCTCTACTTATAGTCTAATGACTGAATGAGGAAATAGTGACAAACCAATCAGAACACTTCTAATTACTCTTTCGTGGGAACAAATGACTGGAAGACTGTCCTAGAGGTTCCAAAGGATTACACTATCTAATGATTATTTTGTTACCATTGTCTTTTTGTGGCTGTCCCTCTTCTTAACACTAACTCACATTCTTGGTTCCAGGCAAGTATGTTCAAGTTCAGACAGATCCTCTTCAGTTTCCAGGAAAGCATCAGTTCAGTTCAGTTGCTCAGTCGTGTCCAACTCTTTGCGACCCCATGAATCGCAGCATGCCAGGCCTCCCTGTTCATCACCGTCTCTCGGAGTTCACTCAGACTCACATCCATCGAGAGAATTAAAATGAAAATATTTTCTGCTTCTATCACTGGAGAGCAACCATCATGGAAGAAGTACTGAACAACCAAGAATATATAACAATTGGGCCACTGGGGCCAGATCCTATTATTGGCTACCCCATTGTTGGCACTTTGGTCTCGTGGAATGGCCAAGGGTGCACGGATGGAGGTTTCATACAAGTTCAACATCTTAGAATTTACTTAGCATACCAATATTGAGTTATCCTGACAATACCAAATATCCCACTGTGATCACTAGGGTCCAATGCTGTATAGCAACTTCCCTCAAGAAGACTAGTTGAAATGTTGGTGACCAATTGTTAAAAGGATAAGTAACTTATTTTGATATAAATAAATGTATCTTTTAAGTATGAGTTTGCCTTTTCAGCCAATTTCACTATCTGAATATTTAAAGAATGTATATTATACATATTTTATTGTACATTGCACCTTCTAATTGAAAGTTTAGAGAGTTCAAGTACTTTTCCAATGTGACCAGAAAATGATAAAGCTAGAAGATGAATCAAAGCAGTCTAACTACAACTTCTAGCTGCTCTACCACTTTCTGCTTGAGACACTGTGATATCAATAGTATTTATCATTCAACCCAATGCACACTGGGTAAGTTTTATTGAACTATTGAATAACTAAAAAATGTATATACATAATATGTAGAAGAGACTCCAGGAGAATAGTAAGAATGAAAGAAATAAGAGACATCAGGGAAAGGAAGAGAACAGTTTTTTACATCACACTCACTAAGATTTAGCACAGAAGTGGCCAACAGGTTTTGAAAATCATTTGACAGCTACTGTCTGGCTATCCAAGCTGAAGATTCTGAAGTCTCACTAAAGCTTCCTTTCAGTTCAGTCATTCAGTCGTGTCTGACTCTTTGTGACTCCATGGACTGCAGCATGCCAGGCTTCTCTGTCCATCAACAACTCCCAGAGCTTGCTCAAAAACATGTCCATTGAGTCGATGATGCCATCCAACCACTAAAGCTTAGGAAGAAAGAATTCTTGCTATAATCCAGGTGAGCAGGGTCCAGGGAATCACAGTAGCACATATTCCATGTAGGTGCTATATTCTTGCTATATATATATTAGAAATTTTTACAAACCTTATTAATACTTTTAAAAATTGCATAAGGAACCTGAGGGATTTGATTATTCCTATTCTTTAGATGAGGAAATTTACTGAATGAAGCTTGATCTCTACTTATAGTCTAATGACTGAATGAGGAAATAGTGACAAACCAATCAGAACACTTCTAATTACTCTTTCAGTGGGAACAAATGACTGGAAGACTGTCCTAGAGGTTCCAAAGGATTACACTATCTAATGATTATTTTGTTACCATTGTCTTTTTGTGGCTGTCCCTCTTCTTAACACTAACTCACATTCTTGGTTCCAGGCAAGTATGTTCAAGTTCAGACAGATCCTCTTCAGTTTCCAGGAAAGCATCAGTTCAGTTCAGTTGCTCAGTCGTGTCCAACTCTTTGCGACCCCATGAATCGCAGCATGCCAGGCCTCCCTGTTCATCACCGTCTCTCGGAGTTCACTCAGACTCACATCCATCGAGAGAATTAAAATGAAAATATTTTCTGCTTCTTCCTCTCACAAAGGAAAGAAAGTTTTCTAGAAAGTAAATCTTGTCAATGGTTACAGCTTTTTTAACAAACAACTACTAGTGTGCAGTTTTAGGATAAAATAGTAGTATTTCCTCAGTCATATAGGCATCTAGATCCAGGTACTTTATATAAGTTTACACATATACAAACATATTCTTAGCTGTGCCCCATGAACCTCAGAAGTATTATCTAGTACCTACAGAAATCATCCGTCAATTTTTGAGGAACAGACAGTCAACTGTTTCAGGGTAATTATCTCTTTCTTGCTAGTAGCATAGATTTTAAGGAGATAACTTTTCCAAGAATGGAGTGCCTTTGTTCTCTACCACTATCCCTAATACTCAGTAATCCTGGGCACAAGGAGCATAACAAAGCAATTAACTTTTGACAATGGTATAAATTTAGGCTTGTTAAAACAAGGATTATTAATATTCCCTTGGGTTATCACACTGACCTAACTTACCCAACCATAAAGTACAATAAGACACAGACCTATAGTTTTGTGGTCATATAAAATGCCCAAGGAAAGAGACCAAAAAAAAAAAAAAAGAGAGAGAGAGAGAGATTGAGAAAGAGAAAGAAACACAAGAACATAGTTTAAGAGTCTAAGAAAATGAAACAGATTAATCACATTTTAAAAAGCAGGGACTTTGCATTTTATTTTAAAACCAATAACTACAACAGTACTATAATGATTGTGATAACTTCTTAGAGTCTGTGATGACATTGTGCTCATAATATATTGCTCATTAAAATACCAGAAGCCTCAGATCAAGCTTATCTCTGACTTTTTAAAAATAACCCTCTCTGGGCTTCTCTGATAGGAAAGAAAAGCCCAAAAGCATTAAATTGTATCATTGCAACTTAGTACACTTATCAGTCTCATAGATAGTGTTAAAGATGAAGAACTATTGTTCTCTTACATGTACTTTATAAGAGCAAGATAAATCTGACAAGTCAAGCAGAGAAATGGAGATGTACTGGAAAGAATATCAGCTTTTGAGACTTGAGTTCCTACTAAGTTTTGCCCGTGATGTGGTATGGAACTTCAAGTCTCAACTTCTCTACACTTCTTTGTCTCCTCATCTGTAAATTAGAAGATGAGGCTTACATCATAAGTTATGTGTCTTTACCCCAGAGCATGGTATACAGTAACTAACACATATGATAGAGCAATTTATGTAAGGCAATTATACGAGATATATTAAGTATCTAGTGCATAGTAGGAACAGAATAAATGGTTGCTGCTATCTTTATTATGTATCACTTACTATAGTTTACTGATATTGAATGTCAGCAATGTTTTTGTGAGGCAGTGAGTAAAGTTCTTCAAAGAGTCAAATCATGCACACAAAGGAAAAAATGAGAGGAAAGATCAGGTCAAAATCAATCGCTTTGTGTGTATATTACTATAAGCTAATCGTTTAACCCACAATTTTACCCCACTTAATATTTTTTTCCACCACAGGATCAGACTGTTAATACACTTAATGAGGCAAAGAAGAATAACAGTATATCTGAGCAATTAAAGCCCATTTGTTCAGATAGCAATAAAACCTACAATAATCTCCTTTCTGCCTGGAAGAACAACTTTATAGTTTATTGAACAAGAGAGACTGTGATTCAGCTCTATCTCTTCTCCTCAAAAGTCTCTGCACGTTACTACCATCATCTAATTCTCTGAAAAGAGCTTTTATTAAATGGGAAGGATTACAAATCCATATTATCAGGACATATCAAGGCTCATTACATTCTGCAAGCATAAGTGTTATTTGCAACAGCAGTCTCAATGAAACAAACTTTTCTCTCTGCTCTTCATCAAATTTTTGCTCTTCATCACAAATTCTTTTGCCTTTCAAATATGAAACAAATAGGGTAGAATCCAAGGACAGCCTTTTTTCTTTTTTTTATTCTGTTCAAATGTTGCATTCTTGCAGACAGTAAGTGCCCAGAGACTAGCATCAGATTCTCAGAATAGCAAATCCTACCCTCCACCAAGCAAACTATACCTGGTATATGTGATAATAGAAGAATGGAGAATATAAATTGGCAACCTTTTATTTTGAACTTTATCATTTATTGTTTACTTGTACCAGGTCTATAACATCTTTTGTAATGCACATGAAGTTCTACATTCTCTGATCAAAATACTGACCAGTATTTTGGTCATTTGATGAGAACAGTTGACTCATTGGAGAAGTCCATGATGCTAGGAAAGATTGAGAGCAGAAAGAGAAGAGGGTGTCAGAAGATAAAATGGCTGGATAGGATCACCGATGTAATGAACATGAATTTGGGTAAACTCCAGGAGATGGTGAGGGACAGGGAGAACTGGTGTGCTGCAGTCCAAGGGATCTCCAAGGGTAGAACATGCCTGGATGACTGAACAACATTCTCTGACTTAAAGGAGGTCTGCAAAACTGCAAAGGAAGCTCAGAAGTGTTCCATAAATTGACTAAAAGTTTAGAGATTAAATTAGTTAAGCTAGAATTCTGCTTCCAGTTAGGCTGAAGGAGTGATTTTGCATTTTGAGTAAGGGATATTTCAGAAAATGATGACAAATTCCTTGTGTTCTTTACGTAGTAAAGGAAACAGGTTTAAATGGCAAGATAAAGGACTTGGTAAAAGTGGTGATAATGAAATGGGCTCTGTATAGATGGATTCTGAAGTTACTTTAAGTGAACTATTAATGGTTTCTACCCAGAGATTTGAGTAGATGGGTGTATACTATTACCTTCTCAGTTTACTTTTTTTTTTCGGTGATAGAGTGTCAATGAGGCTTCCCAGGTGGTGCTAAGGTGAAGGTGAAGGTGAAGTCGCTCAGTCGTGTCCAACTCTTTTCGACCCCTGACCCGTGGACTGTAACCTACTAGGCTTCTCTGTCCATGGGATTCTCCAGGCAAGAATACTGGAGTGGATTGCCATTTCCTCCAGGTGGCGCTAGAGGTAAAGAACCCACTTGCCAATGCAGGAGACATGAGACAAGGGTTCAATCCCTGGATGGGGAAGATCCCCTGGAGAAGGGCGCGACAACCCACTCCAGTATTCTTGCCTGGAGAATCCCATGTACAGAGGAGCTGCTGCTGCTGCTACTTCTAAATCGCTTCAGTCGTGTCCGACTCTGTGCAACCCCATAGACCTACCAGACTTCCCTGTCCCTGGGATTCTCCAGGCAAGAACACTGGAGTGGGTTGCCATTTCCTTCTCTAATGCATGAAAGTGAAAAGTGAAAGTGAAGTCGCTCAGTCTTGTCTGACTCTTAGCGACCCCATGGACTGAAGCCCGCCAGGCTCCTCTGTCCATGGGATTTTCCAAGCAAGAGTGCTGGAGTGAGGTGCCACTGCCTTCTCCGATGTACAGAGGAGCTTGGCGGGCTACTGCCTACAGGGTGGCAAAGAGTCAGACATGACTGAAGTGACTTAGCAAGTAGCACAGTATCAATACAGCAAAGAATGAGAACAAGAAGAATGTGGAAGAAAAGAGAGGGGAGAAAGAAGAGAAATTGAACCCAGTTTCTTCTGGATTTAAAAAAGTCTGCCTCTTCCTGCAGCATGATAAAAAAGACAACAAACCATATTGAACTCTCTCTGATGCACTAGCTGAAGCCTTACTATCTTCAGTAAGCAAAGCATGTTAGACATCCCATCTCAGTCCATTTATAGCACATGTTCAGGTCTCCAGAAAACAAGCATCCCAACACACTGTGATATAAAACACCACACACTAAGGAGAAAATGAAACTCATCATCACTCCTCAGGTTGAAAACAGCTGCGGCACAGAAAATTATATGAGCATTAAAACACACAGAGAATGTTTACACACACATCAGTTAATTTCAGTTCTGGACAGGGGCTATGCCTCTAGAAAGCAGAAGTGCCTAAAGTTACCGATGAAAAAGTAGCATCATTGAAACCTCTCTCTCCTTCTAGAGATAAACAAACAATTCAATACCAGCTTCGTAATGACCACATATTTTCAGCCACAGCAGGTTGCTGCCTAGTCCCCACAGAAAAAATGACAAATGAATGCTGTTTAATATTTTGCTTGAACAGTTTTTTTCTTTCAGAAAACTATTTGCAATACGATAATGAGAAGAGCATAGCTGCAGAGAGTAGCATTTTGTAAGGATGACTACCTTTCTGGGGCATATCATCTGATACACACTTTGTTTATCCAGAGTGAATTCAGTGGTTAAAATGATTAATTGAAACCATTTTGTGTTACTCATACTAGTTCTTGCAAGGAGGCGATTGCTATTTTTTTTTCTTAGTGACTCATACAAAGATGTCAGCAGTACACTGGCAATAGCAAAATGACACTTCTAAATTTAGCAGTTTATAAATCTTTAGGATGCCAGTAACATCCCATCCCCCCTCCACCATGCTCTTCTTCCACAACTTGCTCATATGTGCAGAAGTACTAAATGTGCATGGAGACAGGATGGAGACATCCTCAGGGCACATCTCTATGTTCCTTTCTTAGTGCCTACCAACACCTCTGTGCACTCTGGGTGAAGCAATATGTATATTTCCCAAATGATAGCTTTTATTATTCCATTAAGATGCTAAATTTGTCTTCAAAAAAAATATATAGAATATGTGCATGTTTCCAAAGATTCCAATTCAAATAATTCCTTGAATTATTTTCAAGGAGCAATGTGGAAACAAGAAAATTTCCTCCATCCTCCTATGTTATCTGTTACATGATATGAAATATGCAGTAATTTCACAGTCTCAAGAAAATTTTTTGCTTCTATCATTTTTTCTGGTTTACACAAGGCATTTAACAAATGTATCATGCTCTCCTGATGTCATTTTGCCTGTTGGTCTAAGATGTCAGGGCTACCAATGCCCTTCAGAAATGTTACCAACATATGACTCACACGGTATGCAAAAAAGAGAGAATATAATATAATTATAGTTGGTGCACTGAACATATGGCTAAAAAAGAGCTTCCTGAGCAAAGTGACATACAGGTATGGACCTAGGGACTGTCATACTGAGTAAAGTAAGTCAGACAGAGAAAGACAAATATCATATGTTATCACTTATATGTGGAATCTAAAAGCAGGGTACAAATGAACTTATCTACAAAAGAGAAATAGAGTTACAGAATGTAGAAAACAAGCTTATGGCTGTTACTGTTGTTTTTGTTCAGTCTCCAAGTTGTGTATCACTCTGTGAACCCATGAACTGCAGCACTCCAGGCTTCCCTGTTCCTCCCCATCTCCCAGAGTTTGCCCAACAGGAGTCCACTGAACCATGATGCCATCCAACCATCTCATCTTCTATCATCCTCTTCTTCTTCCTTCAATCTTTCCCAGAATCAAGCTCTTTTACACTGAGTTGGCTGTTTGTATTAAGTAAGTAAGTAAAGTCGCTCAGTCATGTCCGATTCTTTGCGACCCCATGAACTATAGCCTGCCAGGCTTCTCTGTCCATGGGATTCTCCAGGCAAGAATACTGGAGTGGGTTACCATTTCCTTCTCCAGGGAATCTTCCCGACCCAGGGGTTGAACCCGGGTCTTCCACATTGGAGGCAGACGGTTTAACCTCTGAGCCACCAGACAAGAAAGTTGGCTGTTTGTATTAGGTCGTATTAGGTAGCCAGAGTATGGGAGCTTCGGCTTCAGCATCAACATCAGTCCTTTCAATGAGTATTCAAAGCTGATTCCCTTTAGGATTGACTGGTTTGATCTCCTTGCTGTCGAAGGGACTCTCAAGTATCTTCTATAGCACCACGGTTCAAAACCATCAATTCTTCAGCACTTTGCCTCCTTTTTGGTCCAACTCTCACATCCATACATGACTGGGGGAGAGACCATAGACATGACTATACAGACCTTTGTCAGCAAAGCAATGTCTCTGCTTTTCAATACACTGTCTAGGTTTGTCATAGCTTTCCTTCCAAGAGGCAATTGTCTTCTAATTTCTTGGCTGCAGTCACCATCCGCTGTGATTTTAGAGCCCAAGAAGAGGAAATCTGTCACTGCTTCCACATTTTTCTTTTCTATTTGCTATGAAATGATGGGACTGGATTTTTTTAATTAATATTGAGTTTTTTAAATTAATTTACTTTTTATGGAGGATAATTGCTTTACAGAATTTAGTTGTTTTCTGTGAAACCTCAACATGAATCAGCCATAGGAATACATATATCCCCTCCCTTTTGAACCTCCCTTCCATCTCCCTCTTCATCCCACCCCTCTAGGTTGATACAGAGCCTCTGTTTGAGTTTTCTGAGCCATACAGCAAATTTCCATTGGCTATCTATTTCACATACAGTAATGTACAAGAGAAGAAAAGATCTACAAAATCAATACCAAACAGTTAAGAAAATGGCAATAGGAGCACATATATCAATAACTGCTTTAGATGTAAATGGATTAAATGCTCCAACCAAAAGACACAGCCTGACTGAATGGATATCAAAACAAGACCCATAAATATGCTGTCTATAAGAAACCCACTTCAGACTAAAGACACATATAGACCGAAAGTGAGAGGATGAAAAAATATATTCCATGCAAATGGGAGGCAAAAGAAAACCGGAATAGCAATTCTCACATCAGACACAATATTGAGTTTTAAGCTGGCCTTTTCACTCTCCTCTTTCACCCTCATCAAGAGAATGTTTAGTTCCTCTTTGCTTTCTGCCATTAGAGTGGCATCATCTGCATTTCTGAGGTTGTTGATATTTGTTCCAGAAATCTTGATTTCAGCTTGTAACTCATCCAGCCTAGCATTTCACATGATGTGCTCTGCATGTAAGTTATATAATCAGTATGACAATATACAGCCTTGTGGTACTCCTTTCTCAAATTTGAATCAGTCAGTTGTTCCATATAAGGTTCTAATTGTTGCTTCTTGACTTGTATACAGGTGATAAACTTATGGTTATCACAGTGTAAGGGAGAGGGAGAGATAAATTGGGAGATTGGGATTGACATATACACATTACTATATATAGAAGATATAACTAATAAGGACTTACTGTATAGTATATGGAACTCTAGTCAATGCTCTGTAACGACCTATATGAGAAAAAAAAAATAATAAAGTATATATGTATAACTGATTCACTTTGCTGTAAACCTGAAACTAACACAACATTGTAAATCAATGATACTTCAATAATTTTTTTTAATAGTTGCTTTTAATCCCTCATTTGCACAACCTCTTCACCATGGAAATCTTCCCATCACTGAATGTAAGAGTCCATCATGTGGACTTCCACCTACTTGAAATGACTTTCTACAAATGGTTAACTATATAATAAGCCTTTTGCCTCTCTTCCATTTTTCTTCACATATCTTTTTAAAATATCCCATTCTTGAGGTCAATGACAACAACAAAACTGTCATTTAGGTGGGATGGGGTGGGAGAAAGGTTCAGAAGAGAGGGGACATATATGTACCTATGGCTGATTCACATTGATGCATGGCAGAAACCAGCACAATGTTGTAAGTAATTATTCTTCCATTAAAAATTCATATTTTTAAAAGAGAAAAGAATCAATGTATCCAGCAGATGAACACACTAAAAGGCTGAAATCAATAAGATAATTCTTTACAAAATACTAGCTTAGTGGCAAAGCTGAAATATAAAACAGAAATTACTTACAAGAAACAGCTTTATTCAAGGTAGGGAATGCACATTTTGTGACTATATAGAAGCGCAGACATTTCCAAACAATCTTCCTCCACTCACATTCGCTTTCTCTCTCTTTATTTAGTATTATGCTTCTATCATTTTTCTTAGTTTGCCTATTTCTGATTCCTCATCCCTCAACACTTTTTGTTGTTAGAACTTCTAGAAGGAAGTCAACTGGATTAATTTTCTTAGATAGTAACTGTATTCTCTAATTTATAGAAAGCTTTCTGAACACATAAATAATTCTCTCTAGAGTAGAGATAGCACTGTATTGAAAAATGTAAACATCTAAGATACAAAATTTTGGTTGACATGTGACCAGATTAATTAAAACTTTCATCTTTCTTTGATATGTTATATATCTCCATTGGTAGAATTTGTCCTTAAGAGATTCTCAGTTACTCTATTTGTGTTGTCTGATGTGCTTACCATTTATATTACAACAAATAGAATATTCTATATTTGAAACAATTGAACTGAACAAGCAATTCTTGACTTTGTATGTCTAAGATATAAATTTCAAAGACCCAGCATGTGATATATTATGCTTGGTTACTGACTCAGCTAAGTATCTCTACAATGAAAATAAAAGCATCTGAATCAAGAGTCCCCTCTGGCTTAAGAAAATGAAATAATCAGCTTTCCAACTGGATTAAAGATAATGGTTACTCCTTGTTGGGAAGAAATGAGGTCAGATTCTGTTTCTACAATCAGGTGACTTTTAGGCTCCCTCCTGAAGATCCACTGAGGATAAACAGAACTTCCAATTATATTTAAAGATAGGTTGTAGGGAAAGACAGGTCCAAAGTTTACTTCTTCAAGATGATTATTTGCTGAAGTCTGTTACTGAATTTATACCAACAAGTAAACTAAAATTAAACTTCCCTGATAGCTCAATTGGTAAAAAAAAAAAAAAAAAAAAAATGCCTGCAATGGAGTCCCCAGGTTGATTTCTGGATTGGGAAGATCTGTTGGAGAAGGGATAGGTTACCCACTCCAGTATTCTTGGGCTTACCTTGTGGCTCAGCTGGTAAAGAATCTGCAGCAATGTGGGAGACCTGGGTTTGATCCCTGGATTGGGAAGATCCCTTGAAGAAGAGAAAGGGCACCCACTCCAGTATTCAGGCTCAGAGAATTCCTTGGACTGTATAGGCCATGGAGTCGCAGAGAGTCGGACACCACTGAGCAACTTTCACTTTCAAACTAAAATTAGCACGACTTTCATTTATTCCCATTTTCTTAATCTTAAAGCATGAAAAAAAGCAATACTACCCTGAATTTTTCTTTATTCTTTTTACAACTCAAGATGTACACATCTATTCTATTTTTCATGTCTTTTAGATATTGATGAATTGTTTAGAATGTAGGAACCATGGGATCCAATTCTTTGGTGACAGTTGGTTCACCCATCCCAATCTGAAAGCAAAGTCTAAAATAACAGTTTCAGTACTAGGAGGGTGGTAACTATGTGATTTTTTTTTTTTCTTCTTTCTTTCTGTTTTTAGTCTATGGTAGTTCCTATTGTGAAGTGATAATTTGGCTTTTCATTGTTGTTGTTATTTTAGTCCCTAAATTCTGTCAGATTCTTCTGCAACCCTATGGATTATTATGGATTATTGCCCATCTGTCTACTCTGTCCATGGGATTTTTCAGGCAAGAATACTGGAGTGGCTTGCCATTTCCTCCTAAAGGCGATCTTCCCAACCCAGGGATCTAACCCACATCTCCTGCATTTCAGCCCTTTCTTTACTGCTAAATCACCAGGGAAGCCCATCTTTTCATTAATTGGTGGTAAACAAACAAACCAACAACAACAACAAAAAACAACTTTCTTATTTCCCTTCCTTTCTCTCTTAGAGAGAAAAACTGTTGGCTGAATGCTGGAGATATTATTACTAACAAAACATCTATATGGCCTTTTTATTAATACAGGATTTTAAAGGGAGGTAAACTTTTATTTAAGAGGCTTCTGTATAAAGACAGTAATCTGTCAGCTAGATGTGTATGGAACAGGGAGATGGAATCACTGACTCAGGTCTCAGGTGCAGAGGGAAAGCCAATGTCACAGGAAACAATGATATGACAAACAGGCCTACATTGATTAACCTAGGCTATTTTCACAGTTAACTCCAGAAAATGCAGGCAGCAGAAAAACTAAGCTGTCAGTCCGATTCTACCCTTTCTCCCCAGATATCACACTTGGCTCTAGAATTCTAGGAAAAGCAGATGCTCACTCTGCCCCTTGTACAAAGTCACTATTTACTGGCATCAGGACAATTTATTTAGGCTACTCCAATCCCTTTAGACTCAAAGCTTTCAGAATAACTGAAGAAATAGACATGGCTTGTCATGACCACACTCCTCAATAAATAGGAAAGCAAAATGCTTTTCTACATAAACATCTGTTGCAAAGCAAATGCGTGAAAGCAGTGTAATTTTGTTTTCCCTTTCTTACTACCCATGGTGTATCCTCCTGTGTCACAGAATGTCTACACTGCATAGTACAAAAAATTAGGACTTTGATGTACTTTAGTTATAATGCACATCACAAAATTTTCTTCCTCTTAAATAAGTTACAGTCATTTCATCTTAAAAAACGTGAAATGAGAGGTAATTAAAAAGTAGCTGAAAAAGCTACTCAAACTTTAATCTCATTCCTTTATAAGAAGTGGGACCAACCAACTCCTCTTAGATTGACCATTAAGAAAAAAAAAAAAAAGATGAAAGCTCACTAAAAAATGACTTTAGTCAACCTCATGCCAATACATAGGCATCTAGAATAAGAATTAAGTTCATAGCATATCCTTGTTTTGTGTTGTGAAATAGAGACTACCTGGTATGGCTAGAGAAGATGGGAAATTATAAAGCTTTCTATTAATTAAAAAAAATAGACCTGGAAAAAACATTAAAAATAATCTATAGCAGCAACTTACTCTTGTGATAAGCAAAGTGGAGCAGAGGGAAATCAGTGGTCTGCCTATAAGTAAACATTTACTTAGAAATAGAACTAAGATTGAAAAATAAGACATGGAAGAGCAAAGGCTCTAGAGTCAAACTTTCTTTGAATACCAGCTATGCCTTAAGAAAAGTTACATAAACTCTTTAGCATAAATCCTCTAACTGTGGAACAGAATTATTTATTAATACTTGTATTGTAAACTTAAATAGTTGTAGGATAAAATGGGATAATGCACTGTCTACATGCTATTAGTAATGCAAACAAACTTGCCTTCTTCAAATTTAGATAATGAGAAAAATAATGGATCATAGCTGAGAAAAGTGAAATCCTCATTCAGAAAGACCTGACCAGAGTTACCAATCAGAGCTAAAAGTGAGAGCAATATTTGGTGGGTTCTAGGATGGTCAGCCTAGGGCTTCCCTGATAGCTCAGTTGGTAAACAATCTGCTGCAATGCAGGAGAACCCGGTTCAATTCCTGGGTTGGGAAGATCCCCTGGAGAAGGGAAAGGCTACCCACTCCAGTATTCTGGGCTAGAGAATTCCATGGACAGTCCTGGTCAGTCTAAAGGCAAGAAAAACAAGAGACTTAAGCAGTTGTTAGCAGTGGCCATTCATGCGATACCCAGGAAAAGAGCACCTTGTCAGGCAGACCTGAAAATTTGATCCCCTGTATAAATAAATACATGTTATAAAAAAAGACAGAGTAGTATCCTCAAAGTCTTATTTATTAAGCATTTATATCTTACAACCAAATTCTCCTTTTCTGGTAGATTCTAAACAAACATTGACTTATATGACTTCCCATTATAGTTTGATTATTGAAAAAAATATTCCAGGAAATTAACACATTGATACATTATATTAATGAAAACTGTTAGCATGAGTCTACATTCTTGAATGTGATCAAATTGGGAATCCTAATGAAAATTTAATTGAGGGATGAAAGCAAGTCCATCATTATGAATACACAACATTTGAGGTCACACTATATGTCTCCACAGCCTGCTGGTATTTTCCAGATGAATTCACTCTGGATTTTCATGTACCATACAGACTTTTGGGTAACTTCTCTAATAATAACGTTTTAAAGTTATGTTGGAATGATTAGGGATATATTATATTTAAAGTATCCAATGTAAAGCCTTGGCATATGTCTCAGTAAGTATTCTCTTCCTTTACATTTTTAAGTCAATGCACTTTCCTCTATAGCACTCATTCCAAGTTTCACCTTTGCATATAAAATTAACACAAATTAATTGACATATTTTAATTTTTAAATATCTAAAAATAATTCATTTTTCCATTAAAAATAAATACATTCAATATGTCAGACAATGCTATCTGTTAAAGATTCAATAAAAAAAAATAGGATGTCCTTGATACAAAAATCCTCAACAAAATACTCGCAAAACAAATTCAACAATACAGTAAAAAGAACATACACCATGATTGATGAGATTTACCCCAGGGATGTAAGGATTTTTCAATATCCATAAATTAATCAATGTGATTGATTAACAAATAATAAACTGAATAAATTAAGAAATTGAATAACAAAACCATATTATTATCTCAATAGTTGCAGAAAAAGCTTTTGATAAAATTCAACACCATTTTACAATAAAACATCTCCAAAAAGAAGGCACAGAGGGAAAAAACTTCAACATAATAAAGACCATATATGACAAACCAACAGCTAGCATCATACTCAATGATGAAAAGCTGAAAGCATTTCCTCTAAGATCAAGAATAAGACAATGATGCCACTCTTGCCATTTTCATTCAGCATAGTTTTTGAAGTCATAGCCACAGCAATTGTAAAAGAAAAACAAAAGGAATTCACATTGGAAAGGAAGAAGTAAAACTGTCACCACTGGCAGATGACAAGATACTACACAGAAAATCCTAAAGACACCACCAGAAAACTATGCGACTTTTCAACAAATCTGGTAAAGTTGCTGGATACAAAGTTAATATACAGAAACCTGCTGCATTTCTCCAGAACAACAAACTATGAGAAATAGAATTTTAAAAACAAGCTCATTTACCATCACATTAAAAAGAATAAAACATCTAGGAATAAATTCACCTAAAGAGGCAAAAGACCTCTACTCAGAAAAATATGACACTAGTGAAAGAAACTGAAGGCAACACAAGCAGATGGAAAGACATACTATGTTATGAGATTTGAAGAATAAATTGTTAAAATGGCCATACTACCCAAGGAAATCTTTAGATTAATGTGATCTTTATCAAAATACCAATGGCATCTTTACAGAGCTAGAAAAATATTTTTTAAACTTGTATGGAAACCCAAGAGAACCCAGATGGTCAAAAAAGTCTTGAGAAAGGAGAACAGAGTTGGAAGAATCACATTCTTTCACATCAGACTTTACTACAAAGCTGCAGTGATCAAAACATTATGGCACTGGCAAAAAAAAAAAAAAAAGACATATAAATCTATGGAACAGAATAGACAGTCAAGAAATAACTCCTGCACTTATGGACAATGAATCTACAACAAAGGAAGAAAGAATATACACTTGAGAAAAGAGTCTTCAATAAGTGATGCTGGGAAAACTGGTCAGTGACATGTAAAAGAGTAAAACTGAAACATTCTCTAATACCTTATACAAAATAAACTCAAAATGGATTAAGATCTAAATGTAAGACTGGATACTATAAAACTCCTTAAAAAAAGATAGAATACTCTGACTTAAATTGAAGAAAATATTTTTTGGAAGTCTCTCCTAAACTAAAAGATACAAAAGCAAAAGTAAATAAATGGGACCTAATTAAGTTAAAAGCTTTTTCACTGCAAAGTAAACCTTTGACAAAACAAAAAGACAACTTACTAAATGAGAGAAAGTATTTGCAAATGATATGAACAATAATGGATTAATATCCAACTTATATAAACAGCTCATACAACTCAACAGCAGGAAAACAAACAACCCAATTTTAAAATAGACAGAATAACTGAATAGACAATTTCCCATAGAGGACAAGCAAATGGCCAACAGGCACATGAAAAGATGTTTAATATCACTAATTATCAGGGAATTGCAAATCAAAACTACAATAAGACACCACCTCACACCTGTCAAAATAGCTATCATCAAAAACAACACAAATAACAAATGTTTTCTAGGATGTGGAGTAAAGGGAACCCTGTTATACTTTTGATGGGAATGGGAATTGATGCAGCCATTGTGGAAAATAGTATGGTGGTTTCTCTAAAAGCTAAAAATAGAACTAACATCAATTCAGTTCAATTGCTCAGTCGTGTTTAACTCTTTGCAACCCCATGTACTGCAGCATGCCAGGCTTCCCTGTCCATCACCAACTCCCAGAGCTTGTTCAAACTCATGTCCATTGAGTCAGTGATGCCATCCAACCATTTCATCTTCTGTCATCCCCTTTCTCTTCCTGCCTTCAATCTTTCCCAGCATCAGGGTCTCCTCTAATCAGTCGGCTCTGCATATAAGGTGACCAAGGTACTGGAGCTTCAGCTTCAGCATCAGTCCTTCAAAGGATATTCAGGTCTGATTTCCTTCAGAGTTGACTGGTTTAATCTCCTTTCAGTCCAAGAGACTCTCAAGAGTCTTCTCCAACACCACAGTTCAAAAGCACCAATTCTTCAGCACTCAGCTTTCTTTGTGGTCCAACTCTCACATCCATACACGACTACTGGAAAAACCACAGCTTTAACTATATGGATCTTTGTTGGCAAAGCAATGTCTCTGCTTTTTAATATTCTTTCTAGATTGGTGATAGCTTTTCTTCCAAGGAGCAGTTCAGTTCAATTCAGTTCAGTCGCTCAGTCATGTCCGACTCTTTGCGACCCCATGAGTCGCAGCACACCAGGCCTCCCTGTTCATCA
>SJYC01127340.1:0-11712 GCA_006408675.1 Madoqua kirkii
ATACAGTAAGCCACTAAATGTGTGCTAATTTCTTTATACCAGCAATAGAAAACTATTATAGCAAAGCATAGTCACGAAGTTGTACGTTAAAGAGTGCATACATTGTAGCTTATTACTTTTGAACATTCCCTCTGTTCATTTGTCTTAGTGGCAAACTCATATTCACCAATAAAAATGTGGTTCAAGTACCAACCCCCCATGAAGTATTTCATAACTCTAAAAGACAGTACAATTACCTCTTTCTCTATATCACTTTTATGTTTTGAATATACATCACATTCTACATATTAGGGATACATATTTGGGTACATATTTGTTTACCTCTACACTTGAGATTAATCCCATAAAAGTAGGTACATTTTAGAAATTGTTTCTAATATCCTAGTGGGCCAGAACATTAACTATTATGTATTCTGTGCTTAATAAGTGCTTTGGAATTGAACTACTTATGAATTGGGTTAGCATGAACAAATCTCTTAATCTCTTCAAGACTCCATATATAAATAATAAAACTGACATTCATGGCTGCTCAAGAGATCAAATCAAATAATATATGTGCAAAGATTGATGAAAAGGCTCAGTTTAGTTCAGTTCCGTTGCTCAGTTGTGTCCGACTCTTTGTGACCCTGTGAACTGCACCACACCAGGCCTCCCTGTCCATCACCAACTCCCAGAGTTTACCCAAACTCATGTCCATTGAGTTGGTGATGCCATCCAACCGTCTCATCTTCTGTCATCCCCTTCTCCTCCTGCCCTCGTCTTTCCCAGCATCAGAGTCTTTTCAAATGACAGCTGTTCACATCAGGTGGCCAAAGTACTGGAGTTTCAGCTTCAACATCAGCCTTTCCAGTGAACACCCA
This sequence comes from Madoqua kirkii, assembly GCA_006408675.1. Lineage (NCBI taxonomy): Eukaryota > Metazoa > Chordata > Mammalia > Artiodactyla > Bovidae > Madoqua > Madoqua kirkii. The sequence goes on from SJYC01127340.1 coordinate 861, forward strand.
GGACTGATCTCCTTTAGTATGAAAAGGCTCAGTTTAGTTCAGTTCCGTTGCTCAGTTGTGTCCGACTCTTTGTGACCCTGTGAACTGCACCACACCAGGCCTCCCTGTCCATCACCAACTCCCAGAGTTTACCCAAACTCATGTCCATTGAGTTGGTGATGCCATCCAACCGTCTCATCTTCTGTCATCCCCTTCTCCTCCTGCCCTCGTCTTTCCCAGCATCAGAGTCTTTTCAAATGACAGCTGTTCACATCAGGTGGCCAAAGTACTGGAGTTTCAGCTTCAACATCAGCCTTTCCAGTGAACACCCAGGACTGATCTCCTTTAGGATGGACTGATTGGATCTCTTTGCAGTTCAAGGGACTCTCAAGAATCTTCTCCAATACCACAGTTCAAAAGCATCAATTCTTCAGCACTCAGCTTTCTTTATAGTCCAACTGCTAATACTATACAAAGTTCATTATTTTAAATACATATCTTAGCATCTAAAATTGGAATCAGGTATTTATATCAATAATCTCAATAGTAAGCTTTTGACAGTAAACTCAGATGAATTATTACTACCTTGTTTAACAGTATCAAAGAAATAATTTTTATTTAATAGTGGTACTTTTGACTTCCTTGGTGGCTCAGAGGTTAAAGCGTCTGCCGGCAATGTAGGAGACATGGGTTCGATCTCTGGGTCAGGAAGATCCCCTGGAGAAAGAAATAGCAACCCACTCCAATATTCCTGCCTGGAGAATCCCATGGACGGAGGAGTCTGGTGGGCTACAGTCCACGGGGTCCCAAAGAGTTGGACATGACTGAGCGACATCACTCACAGTAGGACTTTTAAAACATATGTAAGGACAATGCTGAGGACTAATATTTAGGTTGGTGCAAATATAACTGTGGGGTTTCCCTCTTGACTCAGTGTGAAATAAGATGCCTGCCATCAGGAGACAAGTTCAGTCCCTGAGTTGGAAGATCCCCTGGAAAAGGAAATGGTAACCCACTCCAGTATTGCCTGGGAAATCTCATGGTCAGAGGAGTCTGGCAGGCTACATTCCATGGTTTGCAGAAAAGGACATGACTGAGCAACCTAAGACATCAGATAAACATAATTGTGGTTTCAAACCATGAATTTTAAATCATTATAACTAGGCTCAAACACATCTTTATTAATCAAAATAGGAACCATTACAACCAACACATTTTTTATCAATGAGAAATAAGTTTGTTTATTTCTGTAGCATAAGTCTGTGCCTTGGGATTCAATGAACTCTTAGAAAGCAGTTTCTGCCTCCTGCTAGTTATGGAAGCATTTTCCCTGCAAAAAGTTATTGAGATGCTTGAAGAAGTGGTAGTCAGTTGGTGAGAGGTCAGATGAATATGCCAGATGAGGCAAAACTTCGTAGCCCAATTTGTTCAACTTTTGAAATGTTGGTTGTGCAGTGTGTGGTCAGGTGCTGTTGTGGAGAAGAATTGGGCTCTTTCTGTTGACAAATGCCGGCTGCAAGCACTGTAATTTTCCAATGCATCTCATCAATTTGCTGAGCATACTTCTCAGATGGGATGGTTTTGCCGGGATTCAGAAAGCTGTAGTGGATCAGACAGGTTGGGAGCAGACCATCAAACAGTGACCATGACCTTTTCTTGGTGCAAGTTTGGCTTTAGGAAGTGCTTTGGAGCTTCTTGGTCCCATCACTAAACTGGGCATTGCACAAAATCCACTTTTTGTCACACATCACAATCCAATTGAGCAATGGTTTGTTGTTGTTGTTGTATAGAATAAGAGAAGACAACACTTCAAAATGATGATTTTTTAAAAAATTTGTGGTCAGCTCATGAGGTGCCCACTTATCAAGCTTTTTCACCCTTCTAATTTGTTTCAAATGCCAGATGACCACAGAATGGTCAATGTTCAGCTCTTCAGCAGCTTCTTGTGAGGTTGTAAGAGGATCAGCTTCAGTGATGCTCTCAGTTGGTCATTGTCAGCATTTGATGGGCAGCCACTACACTCCTCGTCTTCAAGTTTCACATCTCCTTTGCAAGAGGTGGTCTTCTTGAACCACCTCTACACTGAAAGCCCATTAGAAGTTCCTGGGCCAAGTGGGTTGTTGATGCTGTGAGTTGTCTCCACTGCCTTATGACCCATTTTGAACTCAAATAAGAAAATTGCTCGAATTTGCTTGAATTGGCTTTTTGTCTAACATAACTTTTATAGTATAAAACACATATAAAACAAACAGCAAGTTAGAAGTCATTAGCAAAAATCATAAAGCAAGAATGCACATTAAAATTATGTATAACAACTACATTTATTTAAGAATTCATTACAGTATCTAAAGGCAAAGTTCAACAATGCAAAACCACAATTACTTTTGCAACAACCTAACAATATTTTTCTGGAGAAGGCAATGGCACCCCACTCCAGTACTCTTGCCTGGAAAATCCTATGGATGGAGGAGCCTGGTAGGCTGCAGTCCATGGGGTCGCGAAGAGTCAGACATGACTGAGCGACTTCACTTTCACTTTTCACTTTCATGCATTGGAGAAGGAAATGGCAACCCACTCCAGTGTTCTTGCCTGGAGAATCCCAGGGATGGAGGAGCCTGGTGGGCTGCCGTCTGTGGGGTTGCATGGTGTCTGACACGACTGAAGCAACTTAGCAGCAGCAGCAGCAGCAGCAGCAACAATATTTTTCAAAAGTAGGTTTTTCATGTATATATATTTGGACCAAACAAAAAATAATAATAACAGAGAAGGACATTGCTATACAAAGTTAATTTTCTAAGGACAACTTAAAGAGTAAAATATCCCTAATGGTATATAAAGAACCTGTAACAAGAACAAATGATCCAGTATAGATGATTGCAACAGTCAATGTAGAACAGGGAGTATTTTGCTAATTATTAATTTACACACCATTGTCAATGTTCATTCATATAACTTGTATTCTACCCATTGCTTAAAAAATAAGCTATTCTCTTTTAAAAGTCCTCTTTTCTCCCATTTTATATCAATGGATGCCAGAATACAGAATTTTCAGGTGCATTGTTGAGAAAAACTTGATATGGTTGTCAATTTAGCATTTTTAGTGAGGATTCTATAATATTTATTATTCAGTGTTATAGTCATTCAATTGCTTAAGGTAGATTCATTTTTGTTCTTACTTTTTATCATATATACAAAGCTACTTATCGTAGAATAACTAATCTTCCATTTTCCTCCACTCTACTTTCTTCATAAGGTATATTTTCATTGGTAGTAATGTTTTCATGTTATTGTTATCTCCTGACTATAAAAATGAAATTACAAGCCAATGGAGCAAATTTTTCACTCTGCACATAAAAGCTAATGGCTTTTAGAACTCCATGCATTTCAATCAGGTAGTTTTGTAGTTAACAATAAGTTGCTTTCTTGGATGGTTGACTTAGAATGTTGGCTACCCAATGTGATGATATCAATTCAAGTGGAAAACTAAAGCGATAATTATCAATCATCAATAACTACCTAGGAAGCTAGGTATGAAACAGCTATGAAAAAAAAAAGGCTTAATCTTTCTCCAGTTAAATGTACACTTAATAAGAAATATAAAATGTTATTGCTTCAGAGTGGCTATTAGTTTTATGAGATACATTAATGTTTGAAAACATTGCAGAGATTAATATTTTTAAAAATGAAACAAACTACATTGCTCCTGCTGCTAAGTCACTTCAGTGGTGTCCAACTCTGTGCGATCCCATAGACGGAAGCCCACCAGGCTCCCCCATCCCCGGTATTCTCCAGGCAAGAACACTGGAGTGGGTTGCCATTTCCCTCTCCAATGCATGAAAGAGAAAAGTGAAAGTAAAGTTGCTCAGTCATGTCTGACTCTTAGAGACTCCATGGACTGCAGCCTACCAGGCTCCTCCGTCCATGGGATTTTCCAGGTAAGATTACTGGATTGGAGTGCCATTGCCTTCTCCAAAACTACATTAGAGAACTTACTAATTATTTTTTTAGGAATATAATTTTGGATTTTATGGCTTCTGTCTACTCTAAAGTTGTTACTTCATATTTCTCTTTCAAAGACCATAATGACCATTTTCTCTGATCTCATCAGCATTTCATGGATATTACACAGTCAATTTCTACCATAAAGGTCAAAAAAGGTTTAGAACTTGGCCATCAGTCAGTTCTTGTCAGAACTGAAGAACTGATTTCTTTATAACCCAACCAGAAAAAAACACAGATATTGCATAATTACTGACCTGTTCTAGAAGACAGTAATTGACCAATATACATTCAAATTTAATCAATGGAAATCTGACTAGATAAATACCATTTTAAAGAAATGGACTTAGGAAAAGTGGTGAGTCAGTTTGAGTTAGATGATTAAAGGGTATAGAGAAATTCTAGTAGGTACCAAAAGGAAAGGAAGTGATATAACCAATGCATGTTTTGTTTGTTTAAACTCAGTCTCTTTAATGCACAACATAAATACAAAAGTTGACTACACTTTATATGTGAGTTCTGTTGTTTATGAATAGGATGTTGGTTATTAACATAAGAACAATCTCTAAAAATTGTTTAACTTTTTAAACAAATTCCATTTTTAGTATATTTTTATGTCATTGCATACAAATATGAAATTCTTAAATTAGTTAACAATTATGTTAAAAGCTTATTAGAAATAAAGCAAACATACTACAAAAATAACATTAAAATTATCTTTGCCTTATAATTACATTTTTACTATCAATCAGTGCTTTATAAAACTTTGCCTATATTTTTCATTTCTTTCACTTAAAAATAAAAATATGATTAATCATAAAAGGGCTCGGCCTCTGTTGAAATTTGTCATTAGGATAGTCTCTGGGGAAAATTGCTAGCAATGAAGAGAAAGGGAGGAAAGATAATTATTCCAACAACAAAAAAGAAATGAATGAGTGAATAAGCCCAACAGAGGACTGTGTGAAAAGCAGAATCAGCATGGGGCTCATGAAGCATCCTATAGTAAGATTAACCAACGATAAATGAAAGTCAGAATGGGATGTGCACTAAGGTTCAAAACCTGCAGGATGGTGGGGTGCAAAGAGATGGGGGAGGGGTGGAGAACTGGAAGAAACATAAATGGCAAATCATTAGAAAATCTTAGATGAGGTAAAAAATGACTTGGGGATTCAGGTGGTTCCCAACTACTACTATATGGAGCTAAATTCATAGTGTAGTATAAATGATCTAGTCCAGTTCCCAGAAAGGAATGGTTTTTGATGTGTCCCGTCAGATATTCAACTGTCCTTGTCACCTGGATTCTCTCAGTCTAGGTTAACATTATCTCAAAAACAACTTTTCCTACAGACTTTATAGTCAAAGGAATGTTTTATAAGAGTGGTGGAAACTATATTCTGGAAGGAATCATAAGCAGTTTGTCAGAGAGTTAATACACAGTGATCTAGGGTTCATTAGAACAACAATTCATCAATAGCAATATAATAAACATTCTAGAGGAAAATTTAGTAGTTGTTTGACAGAGTTAGCTGCAGGTAAATTTTGGGCATGTTAAGGGTAAGGGGAGTATAAATTGAAGGACAAATTTCATTTGTGTAGCAAACTACATAGATTCACATACACAACCCATTATGTAAACGTATATATAATCACAAACTGAAATATATATACAGCTAAAATCAAATATTAATTTTAATCTCTATTCAAGGTAGAATAACAAAATTATCTCTGTCACCATTCTATTTAAATCCCTTGTTCATCACCTTGGTTTTGTATTATTCATGAATCTGCTTCAATAACCATTCAGTTCCAGTTTGTATTCCAATCATCACATCCTTATTATTTCAGGTTTTATACATAATTTTTAGTGTCTCTGCCATCATTTGGCCCATGTTCACATTTTCTCTTGTTCAATTAAATATCTGTAACACTGGCTACTGTTATGCTTAGGTTTCTCCTGCACAGATCTAGGCAACACCGGTATTTTTCAAAATATATATTCTTTGAAAGTGTTCTCTGCAAATGCCAGCTACATATTTCACAGAAATGATTGTCCTCTTAATTTTGTAAATCACCCTAAGCTTTCTCTGAAATAATAGGGATGGATCTGAAGATTATACCATTGTTTGGCAAATAAGATAAACAGTACAATTTGCAAAGTTAAAAAATTTAAAATTTTTTCTCTACTGTGCAGTCATCATTAATTCTCTGATATTTACTGTTTTGCACTATAATGTCTTCCCACATTGGCATTAAAGAAGGCAGATTTGCCTAACAGTTGTGAATATAGACTACCAGAATCAGCAAGCTCTGATCATGATTGTTGCTTTGCCACTTACTAGCTGTGTGATCCTAGATAGATTATCAAATTATGAAGTCTCATTAAACCTATGTGTAAGAGGAGACAATAATTCTCATTAACAAATAATTTGTGATGGAAATTTTATGAATAAACATACATAACACTCAGCACTGGGATTGTTATATTCTGAGTCAAGAAAGGATGACACATTTTTTGTTTTCTTCTCAGTTAAATAATTTCCATCCATTATGTAAGGACTATACAAACAAGAAAAGTTACTAGCAATTTACAAAATTAGTGAAGTAACAATATGTAACCAACCACTGCTCTATAACCTGGAGAAGGCAATGGCACCCCACCCCAGTACTCTTGCCTGGAAAATCCCATGGATGAAGGAGCCTGGTAGGCTGCAGTCCCTAGGGTTGCTAAGAATAGGACACGACTGAGCGACTTCCCTTTCACTTTTCACTTTCATGCATTGCAGAAGGAAATGGCAACTCACTCCAGTGTTCTTACCTAGAGAATCCCATAGACAGAGGAGCCTAGTGGGCTACGGTCCACAGGGTCACAAAGAGTTGGACACAACTGAGGTGACTTAGCACAAGATCCCTATTGCCATACATTTACTTAAAATCTGAACTGAACCCTAATGAACAAAATAGTAAGCCACAAGTAGCTAGAGGAATATTAACCACCAAGGACACGGTAAGTGTCCTATGGAAATTTTTGACATTTATTTAGGATCACAGCAGGTGCATTTTTAGCCAGATCAAGGCAAGAATAACTTGAGTGACTAGTGTTGTAGCTTACAGAGGTCAGCCAGATGATCTCCATGAACTGTGGGTTACTGGCTTTTGACATTCTTTAGGAATTCATAGAAAGAAAAAGACTTAGCAACTTACTATAGTCACTTTCTAGGAGAAAAGTAATGGGATCCATGACAAAACAGGGGCTGGTATGCTTCTATGCAGAGAAGGAAATGGCAACCCACTCCAGTATCCTTGCCTGGAAAATCCCAAGGACAGAAGAGCCTGGCAGGCTGTACCGTCCATGGGGTCTCAAAGAGTCAGACATGACTGAGAGATTAACACACACACACACGCACACGCACACACACACACACACACACACACACACACACACGCACACATGCTTCTATAGGCAAAAGCCATCAAATTGACTTTTCTTCCCAGGGCCCTACAGTTACACAAAATTATTGTTTATCATGGATACTCATTATTATTAGAATAGTTCACTCACACCATACAGGAGAACCTTTCATTCTGCAATAGACTCCTACATCCTGAAGAATCTCAAAATATGAAGACAGACACATTTGTTCTTTTGCAATCACAGATACACCCACTCTTTTTGTTTTTCACCAAATTTCTAAATAAAAATAGAAATCACTGGAGAAAATCTTTCTAAATAACAGCGGTAATAATTGATGGGATAAGATATAAAGCTTTAAAAGTGACTATTTACTATAATTTTGTTATATTAAGAAAGTAACTTAAAGAGATAGAACACTTTGTCACATTTCACATGATGATACTGGGAAATATTTATACACATACATAGGTACTTATACTATACTTATTAGTATACTATGATATTCTATAACAATAGTGTATCCAAGAATATGTCTGTGGGCGATTATGCCTATGTGTATTTGAAGTATTAAAAACCTGATAATTTTAATTGTGTCTCACAAGAAATTTTAAATTCCCTGAAAGTTAAAGTTTACAAGGGATGCATAAAAAGTTATTCCCTATTTTTTCTTTCAGTTTGACCTCAATCCATGTCTGAGATTAGGATAAACTTGCAGGTGCTATGATGTAAGCACACATCAAGTCAATACATTATGAATACACTTTCCTTCTCACTATCCCTAGAGATGTTCCACAAGACTCTTAGGACACAGCAAATGGAAAATTGCTGTCTATCAACTTAGGTTTCAGAAATCCTGAAATGTCATTATCTAGTTTCATTAATTTGTTTGTTTTTAAAATTTTCAATGAATGATATTATAGAATTTATGCTAGGCCAAATCCAGAAGTATATATATGTAACACAGTACACTTCCATCAAGTACATTTTAGTCCTTTAAGAAAACAAAATTTGTCACTACAGCTGTGATAAGTGTCACAATAAAAGCATGCAGATGCTGAAAGGAGTCAGGAAATGTCTTCTTCCTCAGACTTTTCATCAGGGAAAATTAACAGGCTGAGTTGAAGAATGAGTAGAAATATGAATAAGTTTTGTGAAGAAATGGAAGGGGCTCTCCAAGCACAGGAAAAAGCAAGGGGGATGTTGGAGAAAGCAATAGGTATTTGAGAAACAGCAAATAATTCAATATGGTGGAAGGAGTGCATGTGGGAACATTGTGAGAAAGAGCACTATGGAAATAAGAGGAATATTTAATGAACTACTTATCCTAGGATGAGCAAGAGCGCAGTACTACACACATTAAGCAACATTTTATGTGAGGGAACATAAACCAATAATTATGGGTGTGACTCTAGAATCAAACTGCCTTGTCTGAAATCTCAGCTCTTCCACTTACTAGCTAAGGGATCTTGAGCAAAAATTTTAACCCATGTCTCACAAAATCATCTATGAGATGAGGATAAAGATAGCACCTACCTCATGATTTATGTAAGGTACAGAAAGTGAAGCATTTAAAGGAGTTTCTGACACAATCAACTGCTTGTTATTTTTATAAAGAGAACAAGGGTCAGAGGAGACAGGCCTGTTTAATCCAACATGTCATGAGAACCAGTTTCACAGGGTCAGAATAGGCAGTGAGGCCTCCGTGATATATTGGTAAGAGAACTGAGGAGGACTCTGCTTAGAGGGTGGAGAACACTGAAAGATCAGTTAGGCATTTACTCTTCAGTGGAAATGAGTTTATAATGTTTGTGCCTTTGGAAAGGCAATGATATGGAGAAGATGCAAAGAAAAATAAGAAATCAAAGTCATCAAGTGTAAGAAGACACAGGAAAGAGAGAATAGAACTCATACTGAGTCATTTTTGTCTTGCATAAGTTTTGCCTTCCGTAACTCCTCTGCCTATGAATGCAGTCTCATTCTGTCCAGTACCTGAATCAAGCATAGAGTATTAGAAACTCTAAAGAATTTCCCAAACCCCAGAAGGACTGTTCCCTAAGATTAATAATGCCAGCTCTGGATTTACTCTGAGCGATTGGGCAGTGCAATACAAGTACTTCATACAGCTCATAGTTCTTGTGTGCTGTAATGTCTGACTCTTTGCAACCTCATGGATTCAAGCTCACAAAGCTCCTCTGTCTATGGAATTTTACAGGCAACAATACTGGAGTGGGTTGCCATTCCCCTCTCCAGGGGATCTTTCCAACCCAGGGATCGAACCTGCATCTCTTGTGTCTTCTGCATTGGCAAGTGGATTCTTTACCACTGTGCCACCTGGGAAGCTGCAAGCATTTTATAGCAAAGGTCTAAATATTCATTTCAAAAGTTAATAATATGGAATATTTGTTGCCACCATTAATTAGAGATGCTAAGATTTAAATATTTATATATTTCATATACATACACACAATAACTGTCCAAAATTAGAGTTGATTCCACAAATTAAGTGTATAGTTCTCAACAAGACTGCTTTCATTTCATATGCCACTTGTAAATTCAGGAGTCCTCAGGCCTCTGATATTTATGACCAGCTTGCCACATATTTAGTGGTTCCCATGATTTCCTCAGGTTTGATAACTCACTAGACTGACTCATAGAACTCAATAAAGTGCTATCCTTATAATCAGACTTTTATTATTATAAAAAATACAAATCAGAGCAAGTCAAAGAAGGGAAATACATGGAGAATTCTGGGAAAATCCTGAGGGTCCTCTCATGTGAAATCAAGACTTGTTACTTCTCAATACATTGATATGTTTACTAGCCAAGGAGCTTATCTAAGCCTTAATGTCCAGAGATTTTATTGAAGTTTCATTATGCAGACACAGTGATTAAATCATTGGCCATATGACTAATCTCAATCTTCAGGTCCTCTTCTTCCCAGAGGTTGGGCTTATAGTGTGTGGCTCCAAGTCCTAATCCTCTAATCAAATGGTTGGTCTTTCTGGCCTGCCTCCCTTCTGAGTCAATGTGGAAGCTTAGCTGCACAGGCTATCCAAGAGTCCATTAAGAACATATAGACATTTTTATGTAAATGAAAAGCAGCTAAGTACTTGATATGCTATATATACTGTTACACATACTGAAAGAATAAGAAACAATTCTTGAACTTTAGGAAGTTAGCCTTTGATTACTAAGCTAGGGTGAAGGGTAGCAGAGTGTCAATATCTAGCAGTGTTAGATTCTAGGCGGAAAAGGCAAACATTGAAGACTGTGTGTCACAAAGCAAACAGGTACTCACTAATACAAGCATTTCCCTGGAGCTCTTATCATTCTCACTCTTTCTGTAGAATAAACCTAGGCACAAAGGAGAATGGAGATAGAGTTTCACTTTCCCAGTAGGTTGGCCCTTTATAATTTAGCCTCTCTTTTTTTTTTTTAATAAATTTTTATTTTTGTTTAATG
>SJYC01127342.1:0-16664 GCA_006408675.1 Madoqua kirkii
TTTTTCTGGAACTCTCTTGCTTTTTCCATGATCCAGCGGATGTTGGCAACTTGATCTCTGGTTCCTCTGCCTTTTCTAAAACCAGCTTGAACATCAGGGAGCTCACGGTTCACGTATTGCTGAAGCCTGGCATGGAGAATTATGAGCATTACTTTACTAGCATGTGAGATGAGTGCAATTGTGCGGTAGTTTGAGCCTTCTTTGGCATTGCCTTTTTCTAGAATTGGAATGAAAACTGACCTTTTCCAGTCCTGTGGCCACTGCTGAGTTTTCCAAATTTGCTTGCATATTAAGTGCAGCACTTTCACCGCATCATCTTTCAGGATTTGAAACAGCTCAACTGGAATTCCATCACCTCCACTAGCTTTGTTTGTAGCTATGCTTTTCAAGGTCCACTTGGCTTCACATTCCAGGATGTCTGCTTAGGTACCTGTAATTATGTTAAGTAATTATGTAGTTCTTGAAAAAATTAAAAACTAAACTCAAAACTCCAAGCTCTTCCCTATTGATAACTGCAGTTAACTGAGCCAATTGCAAAGCCAAAAAAACAAAAACAAACAAGAAAAACTGATGAACATGTGTCAGGTACTTCTTCATATGAGTTCACATGTTAGATGTTCTATATTCATTTTCTCAATTAATTTGAAGCTGGTGGAGTATATACTAGGCTTCTCTGATGGCTCAGATGGTTAAGAATTTTCCTGCAGTGTGAGAGACCTGAGTTTGATCCTTAGGTTGGGAAGATACCCTGAAGGAGGGCATGGAAATCCACTCCAGTATTCTTGCCTCGAGAATCCCCATGGACAGAGGAGCCAGGCTGGCTACAGTCCATATGGTCACAGGACACCATTGAGCGACTAAGCACAGCACAGCACAGAGTGCATACTATCTCCATTTTTTATATAAGGAAGCAGAGAGACTTTAGAAAGCAAATAATTTTTCCTGACCACATTTTTATCTGTGACTAACCTAGATAGCATATTGAAAAGCAGAGACATTACTTTGCCAACTAAGGTCTGTCTAGTCAAGGCTATGGTTTTTCCAGTGGTCATGTATGGATGTGAGAGTTGGACTGTGAAGAAGGCTGAGCACCGAAGAATTGATGCTTGGGAACTGTGGTGTTGGAGAAGACTCTTGAGAGTCCCTTGGACTGCAAGGAGATCCAACCAGTCCATTCTGAAGGTGATCAGCCCTGGGATTTCTTTGGAAGAAAGGATGCTGAAGCTGAAACTCCAGTACTTTGGCCACCTTATGTGAAGAGTTGACTCACTGGAAAAGACTCTGATGCTGAGAGAGATTGGGGGAGGAGGGACGACAGAAGATGAGATGGCTGGATGGCATCACTGACTCGATGGACATGAGTTTGGGTAAATTATAGGAGTTGGTGATGGACAGGGAGGCCTGGCATGCTGCAATTCATGAGGTCACAAAGAGTCGGACATGATTGAGCAACTGAACTGAACTGAACTGAACTGGAGATAAAATCTGAGGTAACATCTGATCATCTTTAAAGCATGTGTTTTCTCCAGCCAGAAAGAACAAAGAAATGAGATTAAGCAGCAGAGGAATAGACATAAGAAAGAGAGAAAAACCATAAATTGTCATTGTAGGCTTTACTGAAATTAAGACATTCTAGGAGAAATTGTTGTGCTGAGTCAAAATGCAGAGAATAGGGGCTATGGTGTATTTCATAGGCATGGTAGTGTCCCCATAAAATATGTTGTAATGGTGTCCATAAGTATCTGGTATCCTTAAGAAAGAGTGGAGCTCTGGCATCCATTCTAGTTTGAACCCCACATGGCTACAGTAATTTATCAGAATGCCTTTACTCATTAGTGTAACAGAGAGAGAACAGAAATATCTGATAGTCAGTCACTTTTGCAAACAGACCCAAAGTGTCTTACAACAAAGTTCTTTTCCTACAAATAATGTCAACTAGAGACATTTTGGGTCCTATCACAACATTGTCACTAAATGTTTTCAGTTAAATGTTTTTCTTTCTCTTGTCTAAAAATAGTTTAAATATCTTAAAAAAGTAGAAATTATTTTAAAATGTAAGTCTCCAAATAGGTGAAAACTTTATACATAAAAATTTTCATTATGAAATGTCAAAACTTCTGATATTAGCAATCAGAGCTCATGACTTTTCCTACATCATTAATAAAGAATAGAAATCCATGTGTATGTTTCATATTTCAAAAAGGCTATATAGATCCTTCAAAGTTTTTTTTTTTCTTTTAGGCTTTAGAGGTTGGGATAGAATAATTATTATTAGGAGAGAAAATATATATGAACTTGATTCAGAGGTAGCTGTATAAGTTTTAGCCAGAAAATTACCCATCCAAACGTTGAATTAAAATTTTATAAAATATCATTAATATTTTTATAAAGACATCTTTCTTCCTAAGAATCTTCATAGTATCTGTGAGAAAAGTTTCTATTAATATATTGATAATTTTCAAAATACAATGAAATAGGAATCATCAATAGTATCAACCTTAGAATTTAGTAATCCAAAAAGGTCTGATCTAATGAGTTATGGTCAGGCCCTAGGACAGAATGTCCAGAAGAGACACTTTCTGAGGGCAAAGTGATTACAGAACTGAGCATTCAGGAGCTAATTCATGACAAATATGTCTTTCTACTGCAGTGAGCTCTTTCTGAGTTCTCTGCAATCCTAAAGTTCTTCTTGGTTGCATTATTAGCTACATGAAGAAGGCAGAAAGGAGAGAAATAAGGAAGTCAGGGGAACAAAGATCTATCAGCCTATACTCCAAAAGCATGACCACTCATATAGATTATATTTGGGATTTCCATAAGATTTTTTTAAAGAGCTTCCATGGTGAAGTTAGGTATATCAGACCAATGTTACAAATATTTGCTCTATAGCACCACTGCATTAACACCTTCAGTATTCTAGGCACCTCACATCATATTCTATTGTTTCTATCCAACTGACTTAGGCTAAGTAGCAATCTCCTTCTTAGGACCGTCTATTGGTCCTTCTCCCCTCTCCCCTTACTGAACAAAACTGTGCTCAATATTTGCTATGAGAGAAAATATTCAAACAGATATATGCTGACATAAAATAAAATTACTCTTTGTCCCTTCTGCTATGAGAATACTTTTCTATCATCAACTAGCCTTCTTTCAAAGCAGAGAGTATGGTGAAGAAAATGAGGAAAAGGGATAGCTAGCAAAGGAATTTACTAAACATTTATATTTGTGAGTAACAAAAATCTCTAACTAAAAACTATAGTGAGGTAGCACTCTTAACATATTCAATTGGCAATCAGCAACAGATAAAACTGAAAACATCAATTTTAGTATGAAAAAAATTAATTTGAAGGACAAAGTTTAGTATGAGAATACTGATTATAATCTATGAATTAGGCAGAATTCCCCTTTCAGTTACTTGAAATACTGGACAAGGACATCTATATTCGTTTGTCAGGAAAATCTTTTTCCTTCAGGCAGTTGTGTCTCAAAATAAAAAGAATGAAATTACTCTGAACATGCCTAATTCATACTCTCCAAATTCATCTAGCAGAGCAAGTCATTCCACTTCTCAGGAGGCTAATTAATAACAATATTTTTTTCTTAAAGAAAGGCAAAAAATAGCAGGATTTGAGGCAAGAATCTCCCCCTAAAAATCCCCATACAGGAAAGTTTCACCTTTTTATCTATCATGGTTTCTGAAAATTCACTAGTTCACTACCAGAGACTCATTCCTTTGAGTAAAGATGCCTTAAGTAGAGTTTCTTTTTAATTTAAATGACCCTCAGAGGCAAAATACCATTAACTCCTAAAATCTTTACTATACTGGCAGAGATTAGAATAACTTTAAGGAAGAGAGGAATCACAGAGAATGACTCATTTTTCTCTGAGTATCTCTCATATATACATGAGGTATAGATGTTAATAAATTTGTTTCTCTCTTTGAAAGAAAGAAAGAAAAAGATCAGAGTGGGAATGGAAAAGGGAACAAGATTACTGGTAAAGACCAGAAAAATTAGTGTAATAACTAGATCACAGGGATGGGTCAGGAGCACTAGTTCCAGTTTAGATTGCTTCCTTACATCTCAGAAACTTGATCACTGCTGTAAAAATTAATGAGTTGAACACACTGAGATCTAGAGTTCCATCCAATACTATCAATTATGGCATAACTGGAAGCAAATATAGAGATGGAACCGTAGCCTAAGTTGCTGAGGATAACAGTAGAGGGAGAAATGTAAAAGGAGTTCATAACATAAGACAAAACATAACGATTTTCCACTTCCTTAGAGAAACTCAGCTGCTTAGAATTAAATCCAGATTTATTTCTATTTTGCTTCACCCATCAGCATAAAAATGCAATATAAAAATACTGTCTTGAATGGTATAGACAGTTTACTCTTATAATCAAACATTACACCTATGGAAATGTAAGTAAAAATTTTTAAATGTATGTTCTAAATATTTTTATAGACATATTAATACATATTCTACCCTTAAGCCAGGATCAAAGTCCCACTCTTCAGTCCCACTTCAGTCTCTTCAGTCCCGCTTCACTTAGAGGAACAAAAACTAAAAGACCAAGAGGGCAGACTGTGATAGAAGACTCATTTTAAGCTGAAACACGAATCATTATAATTACACACAGTTCATAAGTGCAAATGGTACCCATTTCTTGTCAGATTAAAAAGCCAAGTGATGAGAAATATTGCTGAGCTAAACATGTCTGTTTAATAAGCCATGCAAATAAACACTCCTGTTATCCCTTGACACACACACACAAACTGTATCTGTAAGTCTAATAAAATCTCATTTGTTTTACCTAAAGGTCCTATGAACCACCTGGTGCTTATCTGTGTGCTTCTTATTCTCTATTAACTTATGCTTGGTAGGAATTAAGGCTTTTATATAATTATTCTTTCCACTGGCTTTAAATTATTAGGTCAATGTATGCAGCTAGAGCCAGTGGTACAATATGAAACTATTAGAAAAAAATATTGAAGATCAAATGATATCAACAATTTTATATTGTAAAATTCAGACTGTAATTAGGCCTATGGGTTTTTGTAATGACAGCTTTTTGGAAATACTGTACAATGCTAAGTTATATCCACAAAACACTTTTTTTTAGTTTCAGATTTTTATTATAAACTTCTTATTTCTCTGGCTGCTATTTCTATAAACTTTTCAGCATGTCATATCACTACATGTCAATATAAGATCTATTCTTAGCTTTAAGTTTGATGATATAATCAATTAAAAAGCATCATAGAATAATAAGACAAATATCTTCAAATTTAAAATACCACTGCTAAGGAGTAAAGAAACCTGAAGTGCCAAAGAATTGATGCTTTTGAACTGTGGTGTTGGAGAAGACTCTTGAGAGTCCCTTGGACTGCAAGGAGATCAATTCAGTCAATCCTAAAGGAAATCAACTCTAAATACTCATTGGAAGGACTGATGAAGCTGATGCTCCAATACTTTGGCCATCTGATGCAAAGAACTGACTCACTGGAAAAGACCCTGATGCTGGGAAAAAGTGAAGGCAGGAGGAGAAGGAGATGATAGAGGATGAGATAATTGGATGGCATCACTGACTCGATGGGCATGAGTTTGAGCAAGCTCTGGGAGATGGTGAAGGACAGAGAAGCCTGGTATGCTGCAGTCCATGGGGTCACAAAAAGTCAGACACAATTGAGCAACTGGACTAAAGGAGTAAAATAAATTTAGTGACTAAAAAAGTTGAGAAATTTCTTAAGGGATAAATTTGTGACCTTTCATTAATAAGTGTTTTTAGAATAGAAAATTAGTAGCCAACTATCTGCATATAAATCCTTTAACAGTTGGGCTTTATATAACTTGTTAGGAAGGAAAATTCTTCTTTGTCATACCATTAGAAAAAGCACTAAGAGAAAGCTTTGTAAATAAGGCAAAGAAGGGTTGCTCCTATCACAAGCTCATTTTTGGTGCCTCTATGGGAAGCTGTTCAAGGGTAGAAAGATATGACAGATGTAATTCCAGATTCTGTCAATGTATGAGCAGGAAAATAAAAAAGGTCTACTGCCAAGTATATTTGTCAAGCAATCAGAGTTTGGTTTCATAATCTGTCCTTCTTCTTCCATTCTGCAGTGTCCTTTCACCCGGGAATCTGGGTGTCCTCTGACTTCTGCTCTAACTTTTCACCAATCCTTAACTGTCAGGAGGAAACTGACATAACTATATAACTACAGGCTCTTCCTTGACATCTTTTCCAGTCTAATCTGTTGCTGGATCACCTTTCTGTAACATCATTGCTTTATTGCTTTCCAGAATATGAGCTGATCCACAAAGAGCTCCTTGCTTCCCAAGACTGTTCATTTCTGATTTAGATAATACTATTACATTTCTTTTCAAAAAATTATTCCTTGTGTTAAACCAAAATCATCATCTCTTCATTTTCTTTCCAGGTTCTGGTTCTGCTACCTATTTTTCACACAATAGCCCTTTAAAAATATTAAAGGTCAGATATTTTATATCTGAGTTACTTTAATGTCCGATTCTTTGCGACCCCATGGACTGTAGCCCACTAGGCTCCTCCGTCCATGGGATTCCCCAGGCAAGAATACTGGAGTGGGTTGCCATTTCCTTCTCCAGGGGATCATCCTGACCCAGGGATCGAACCCAGGTCTCCTGCATTGGCAGGCAGACGCTTTAACCTCTGAGCCACCAGGGAAGCCCATTATTTTAATTTACTCCACAACAAATATCAATAGTGCTTTATACCATTCCTCATATAAGACACTGTTTATTGTTACTGAGACACACCATGGTTTCTGCATAAAAAAGGAAGAAACTATGCAAGTGAAAGATAATAAAAAATAAAACTGAAATTAGTGTGGGAGGTAAAGGTGAATGAGTGAGAGGAATCCAGTTGTTATAATAATTCTGAAGAAATATTAATGTTAAGACTATATGGTCAAAGAAAACATTCTTAGACCTCACTGGAGTCAATACAGATTTCTTGCTTCTCTGGAATGCATTTAAAAGAAGAGATGCTATGATTAGTACCCTCAGTTTCAACTGCAAGGTCCACAATAGCATAGATATGTTATGGTGAGCCAATTTCACCACATTTTAGTATCATTATCTGAAAAGTGTAAAAACAATACTGAATCTGAAGTTTAATGAGATAATATGTGTAAATTTTTCAATAGTAGGCTCATGGGCTCATAGTAGTTCAATAAATAGTTTATGCTTTATGTTTCCACTGGAACAAAACTGATAGTTTTCCAGTGCAAACTAAATGAAAAATAACGATTTTATCATTTTTACTGAGAAAGAGAACGTACTACCTGTAACGTTAATGAATACATCCCCAGAGTTCTGTAGTTGGAATGTTTGGCTAGCAAAGGGAGATACTTAGCATTTATTGGTATTTTTTGGAGGGGAGGTTGGTCCAAGATGGTGGAGTAGAAGGACATGTGCTCATCTTCTCCCGCCAGGGCACTAAAACTGCAACTAGCTGTTGAACAACTATTGAAAGGAAGACGGTGGAACCCACCAAAACAAGATACCCCACATCCAAGGACAAATGAGAAGCAACAAAACGGATCTCCATAGGACTTCAGAAAAAGACACTCCACTCTTCAAGGGTACAAACATAACCTTGTGCACATCAAGACCCAGGAAAAAGGAAGAGTAGCCCCACAGGAAACTGAGCCAGACCTACCTTTGAGTGTTTAAGGGTCTCCTGCAGAGGCATGGGTCAGCGGTGGCCTGCCATGGGAAAAGAGGCACTGGTAGCAGAAATCCTGGGAGATTAATCTCTGAGTAAGTCCTTTAGGAGGTTCCCAGTAGTCAGACATGACTGAGCGACTTCACTTTCACTTTTCACTTGCATGCATTGGAGAAGGAAATGGAAACCCACTCCAGTATTCTTGCCTGGAGAATCCCAGGGATGGGGGAGCCTGGCAGACTGCCATCTATGAGGTCACACAGAGTCGGACACTACTGAAGCGACTTAGCAGCAGCAGCAGCAGCAGCAGCAGCAGTAGCCTTAGCATAGAGCCTGTAGACTCCAGGCCTAGGTCGCCTCAGGCCAAACTAACAGGGAGAGAATGCAGCCCCACCCAGCAACAGACAACTGGATTTAAGTTTTACTGAGCATGGCCCTATCCACTAGAGCTTGACCCAGTTTTCTCCACAGTCAATCCCTTCCATCAGGAAACTTCCACAAGCCTCTTATTCTCATCCACCAGAGGGCAGACAGAAGAAATAACTACAAGCCCATCAGTCTCCAGACTAATACCACAGTCACAGAAGACACACGGAGAAGGCAATGGCAGCCCACTCCAGCACTCTTGCCTGGAGAACCCCAGGGATGGAGGAGCCTGGTGGGCGGCAGTCCATGGGGTCGCTAAGAGTCGGACACGACCGAGTAACTTCACTTTCACTTTTCACTTTCATGCACTGGAGAAGGAAATGGCAACCCACTCTCGTGTTCTTGCCTGGAGAATCCCAGGGATGGGGGAGCCTGGTGGGCTTCTGTCTATGGGGTCACACAGAGTCAGACACGACTGACGCGACTTAGCAGCACAGTCTTTTAGAAAGCTTGGGAAGGAAGCAATTTGAAAAATGTATTCAAATGACTTAGCTGGAGTTTTTATTCCTGATGCTTATAAACGTGATTTTAAGGTATAAACTATTTAAGATGAGGTCACAAGTTCAGTTCAGTTCAGTCGCTCAGTCGTGTCTGACTCTTTGCGACCCCATGAATCACAGCACGCCAGGGCTCCCTGTCCATTACCATCTCCCATTCACTCAAACTCAAGTCCATCGAGTCGGGGATGCCATCCAGCCATCTCATCCTCTGTTGTCCCCTTCTCCTCCTGCCCCCAATCCCTCCCAGCATCAGAGTCTTTTCCAACGAGTCAACTCTTCGCATGAGATGGCCAAAGTACTGGAGTTTCAGCTTTAGCATCATTCCTTCCAAAGAACACCCAGGGCTGATCTCCTTTAGAATGGACTGGTCAGAAGTTAGTAGTGGTAAATTGAATACTATTTTGCTGAAACAAAATTGTTAGAAAGCATTATCAGCAGTAAGTGCTGAAGGTTGAAATGTAAAAATTTTGTTTAATCACTGGAATGGCCAATAGCTTCCAAGTTTAAGAAGACAGATAGATAGATTTATATTTAATATACATTTATATTTAATATACATAAACATACATTAAGTAAACGTATGTTTATATCGTGCTATGCTTAGCCACTCAGTCATGTCCGACCCTTTGTGACCCCATAGACTCTAGCCCTCCAGGCTCCTCTGTCCATGGGGATTCTCCAGGCAAGAACACTGGAGTGGGTTGCCATGCCTTCCTCCAGGGATCTTCCCAACTCAGGGATCAAACTCAGGTCTCTTGCATTGCAGCAGGCAGATTCTTTACTAACTGAGTCACCAGAGAAACCCAAACATGTACATAATTGTTAAAAGGTTAAAAATTAAAGCAATTTAAAATCAAAATAATTGAGTATTGGAACTTTTAATATTTACCTTATAAAAAAGCAAATTACAAACACTCTGTACTTTTCTCTGCTTCCATTAGGTATTTGGAATACTGACAGGTCAGTGAAGAACTTAACTTTTAATAAAAAAAGTATTTTTTGTGGATCTACTATATACTAGATACCCTACAATGTACCTTACATAAATAATTCCCTTAAATTTCCCCAAATTATGGGATTATAATTAAAGTTGCCTCATTTGGCAAGTTAGGAGCAAAGGAGGAACAATGACACTGAGACTGACTAATTTGCCTGAAACCTTGAGCTAACGGTAAGATTGGAATCAGGTCTGAATCTCAAAGCTATGCCCTTATCATAGGTTTCATAGAGTTACTTTAATCAGAGTAGTAAGGCAATGGCTTGAAAAATTATTCTCAGGAACTCAAGTCCTACTTTCAGTCAGTTCAGTTCATTTGCTCAGTCATGTCCAACTCTTTGCGACCCCATGAATCAGCACGTCAGGCCTCCCTGTCCATCACCAACTCCCAGAGTTCACTCAGACTCATGTCCATTGAGTCAGTGATGCCATCCAGCCATCTCAACCTCTGTCATCCTCTTCTCCTGCCCCCAATCCCTCCCAGCATCAGATATGCAGATGACACCACCCTTATGGCAGAAAATGAAGAGGAACTAAAAAGCCTCTTGATGAAAGTGAAAGTAGAGAGTGAAAAATTTGACTTAAATCTCAACATTCAGAAAATGAAGATCATGACATCTGATCCCATCACTTCATTGGAAATAGATGGGGAAACAGTGGAAACAGTGGCAGACTAGTTTTTTGGCCTCCAAAATCACTGCAGATGGTGACTGTAGCCATGAAATTAAAAGACACTTACTCCTTGGAAGAAATGTTATGATCCAACCTAGATAGCATATTGAAAAGCAGAGACATTACTTTGCCAACAAAGGTCCATCTAGTCAAGGCTGTGTTTTTTCCAGTGGTCATGTATGGATGTGAGAGTTGGACTGTGAAGAAAGCTGAGCACTGAAGAATTGATGCTTTTGAACTGTGGTGTTGGAGAAAACTCTTGAGAGTCCTCTGGACTGCAAGGAGATCCAGTCAGTCCATCCTAAAGGAGATCAGTCCTGGGTGTTCATTGGAAGGACTGATCCTGAAGCAAGTCCCACTTTAGCATACTGTAAAAATTTATGACTTTGATTTTGTTAGAAATATTTTGAAAATCTTGTGATGATTAAAGTTTTATTATATAGAATACTGACATGAACGCATTTCATAGGTGCTTTCCAAAGAGTTTTAAGTACCTTACTAGATCTGAGTACCTTGTCTTTCTATGCTCTTTATGAGAACTCTGAGGGGGGGGTGGGCTCTTTGCCTATGATGCAGGATATGAAAGATATCTACAATAACTTTCCTAAGGAGATAAAAAGACAATAAAGCACTTGATACAGAGTCTTGGGTTCCCTATTCACTACAAACTGTCCTTTATTTTTACCAAACTCTGTTGTGTTTTCTGTTTCTTTATAGGAAAGACTACTGAAAAGTTGTATTTCAGATCCTGAACTCTACTCAGCACAGTATTGACTCCCGGGGAGGTGTAGAAATGACTCCAGGTACAGAGAAGTTAATTTTGGGTGCCAGGGGTGGAGAGGATTCTAGTTGCCTCTCTCTAAGTATGGCCTCTTGTCTCACTTTATGTCCTACTTCTGCTTGAAACACTAATTATAATAGTATCCACATTCTGAATTTTAATAGCAGTATTTGCAGTTTTCTATTAAAAGCTCTATAATTACTAAAATTGGAATCATATGCACCTTTCAACATATCAGTCTTACAGGATTATCTGAGAAGGCTATCTGGAAGGTGAGTTGTTTACTTTACATGGCAGATTTTCAGGTTAGGCAAATACCCTAATATGATAAAGAAGATTAGATATATTTGAAGTGTATACTTCCTGGTTACCAGATGATTATAGAAACTATATAGTTCTTTTTTTTTTTTTAATTCTCTTGTCTCACTTTATGTCCTACTTCTGCTTGAAACACTAATTATAATAGTATCCACATTCTGAATTTTAATAGCAGTATTTGCAGTTTTCTATTAAAAGCTCTATAATTACTAAAATTGGAATCATATGCACCTTTCAACATATCAGTCTTACAGGATTATCTGAGAAGGCTATCTGGAAGGTGAGTTGTTTACTTTACATGGCAGATTTTCAGGTTAGGCAAATACCCTAATATGATAAAGAAGATTAGATATATTTGAAGTGTATACTTCCTGGTTACCAGATGATTATAGAAACTATATAGTTCTTTTTTTTTTTTTAATTTAACATGTTGCCCTTAGTTAAGCCATTTTATTCACTCTAAAAAAAAAAAAATCTTTCCTTCCACTTTAAGTGAAGTTCAGACATTAACAATTCCATGGGTATTACATAAGCTATTAATAATAACCAAAAATTTTCCGTGGATCTACTGTGTACCAAGGCTTCCAGGGTGGCACTAGTAGTAAAGAACCCATCTGCTAATGCAGGAACCATCAAGAGACGTGGGTTCCATCCCTCATTTGGGAACATCCTCTGGAGGTGGGCATGGCAACCCACTTCAGTAATTTTACCTGGAGAAGCCTGGTGGATTACAGTCCAAAGTATTGCAGAGTCAGACATGAATGAAGTGACTTAGAATCTACCCATGCACCATGTGCCAAATCCTGTGCAATGTGCCTTATATAAATTATATTTAATATTCATTCTCAGTAACCATGGACTATAACTCAAATGAGGAAAAAGTAACTGAGATTAAGTGCAATTTAATCTCAAAAGTAGATTTGTAATTTGCCAAACCTGTGATAAATTCTCAATAATCTTTCATTTAAAAATAAAAACATAAACAGGGCAGTTTATTTTCAGAAAAAGAGAAGGGGAGAGAAAAAGATGGTTTCAAGTGACATGTAATCTAGATTCTACAAATTTAATTCATCCATTCAACTGCTATTTTTTGAGCAAGCCCTTCAAATCCTTCCTTGGAATACAAGTGACCCAGAATCTAATATTATAACTCACTTAACGCTTAACATTCTGGGGGGGTCTATCTTTCTTACCACAGTTTCCTTATCTGATTTATAGCTCTTACTTTTGGAATTTTTTGTTACCATTTGCCTGCCTGGAGTGTTTACTCTTGTTTTTGCATTTGACATTTGCAGATTTCCTTGCAAATTCCCTCAGATGTGTCTGGTTTTCTGTCTATGCCAAATAGGCCAGTAGTCAGCAAAAAAAGAAAAAAAAAAAGTACCTAATCCTAAAGGAAATGGGCAAAGACAAGCAATTTGTGATCTGACCTTTCCTGCTATGAACGAGAGACCTGAGTCATTCTCATTTGCTCTAGATTGCTGTCTGAAATTCAAACTTTCCCAAAGGAAGTAGAAAAACTGCTGCCATGTTCCACCTCACCTCAACTGCTGATGATGCAGTTATCCCTGGGCATTCCGTGCACACTGATTATATTTACTGCATAACTTGGGAAAGAAGATCTAACAGATTAGAAGATGCCCATGTGCTTTGGCACAGGTTTGTAAATAAGAGTCTGATAATATGAACCTGATGTTACCTTTTCTCATTTTAAATTGTCTGGAAATTATGCATTACACTTCTGCCCACTGCTTCCTCCTAGTGTGAAATAACTTGACTGGAAAAGAGAATCGATTAATAATCAAGCACCTAGAGGTCTGCAGCTAAACAGTAAAGATGATGCGAAATCTGTTGATAGTGACTCTTGGTTCCTGAGCTGTGAAGTTAATTTTTTAATAACATTTCTAATCAAATGGCAACAGAGTTATCACTTTTTCAGGCTCTGTTTCATCTGAAAACAACAGTGAAGATTTCCATTCAATCAAATAATTTCCATTTGATCAAAAAGGTATTTACTGTGTATACTTTAGTGGTGGATATCAAAAATAAATACAAATATTAATTCAAGATATTATCTTACAAGCAAGATATTAAGAAATTTTCATGCATAATCATAGGTAAAAAAGCTACTCTTTAGAAAGGTTAAGTAACTTGCCTAAGTAATAGAGCTGAGAGGTGATAGAACCAGGATTTGAACATAGAACAATTTCTCTTAAGGATCTGGTTTCTGAATTGCTATTGCTACTCTAATATGGTTTTCCTAAAAACAAAAAGAAAAGCAGCCACTAATGTTGCATTCTCTGACTACAAGCTCATTTTTAATGAAAGAGATAGATACAGACATACAGAGTCAAGCCAAAACATCAGTGAAAAGGCAAATCATAGATGTAAATGAACTAAAAGAAAAGCAGCAAAGTGTAATGAATACAAAGGAAATGAAGAAAGTGTAATTCTTAATGGGAGAATAGTATCCATTCTGCCTTATACAAGTCCAAGAGTTATTACACATGCTTCTAGTTCCCTATTGTGTGTTTAAGCTACTCATTTTCCTTCATCTTACATGAACCCCTCTTTGTGAAGATACTGCCAATTATCTCTCAGAATCTGTTTTGCTTCTATAGAAATAGATATCGTGATATTTTATTTTGGCACATGGTTACTTGGAGTAGAGGCTAAATTTCAATGTGAATCAGTCTTGGCTTATAGAATATAATAGTGTCTGTACAACTTACAGAAATTTTTCTTAATTGTAAGAGTATGCCCCTTCACTTTTCTCTGTCTTGATAGCTATGAAGTAGAACTGAATCTATATCTTGGACCATGAAGCAAACTTGGGAGGAGAGGCTCCTTATTGGAGGAGCAGTAAGATCTATGCATTCTGATTACCCTAGAAAGTAGGGCAATCTATTATTATTACGTCTAAAATGTTATCTAAAAATGAAATAAACTTAATCTTGTATATTCTTGCAATAAAAATAATCAAAATTTTGTAATTGCAGATTTCTGATTCTCATACTAAATTAAATTTTAACAATCTAACCTCTTTTGGAGTTCATGAAACCAGGGTTTATTAACTTACAAGTCTTCAATGCTAATTAGGTTCCTAATTAGTTCCTTATGTTTATTAAGGACATGGCATCTGGCCTGCATAATTTCTCTCCAATCTAACTCTTACCATCACTACATATAAATTCAGTGTTCCTACACTTGCTCTCCTTGGCACAACCCTATTATGTACTCTATACTCAAACACTTTTTACCTATCTATCTTCCCCAGAACTGTCTTATGAGAAGGCCTGAGAATAACAATAAGCATAAGCAATTAGCACAACTCTTTAATCTTGGTTTCCTAATACTATTTCCCACAAAAATTCATGCTTATCTTCTGAAAAATGACAAATTTCAAGGCTAAATTAGATAATATGCAACTGCAACAACTTGTACCAGGAAACAAAAAAGTGCTCAAAGAATGATGTGCACGCTTGCAAGCTAAGTCGCTTCAGTAGTGTCCAACTCTGTGAGATCCTATGGGCTATAGCCCCCAGGCCCCTCTGTCCATGGAATTCTCCAGGCAAGAATACTGGAGTGGGTTGCCATGTCCTCCTCCAGAGTGTCTTCCTGACTCAGGGATCTAACCCAGATCTCCTGCATTGCAGGCAGATTCTTTACCATCTGAGCCACAAGGGAAAGCCCAAAGAATGGTGCAGGTATGTCAAAAGGACTTTGAAGCCAGTTTCAAAGAGTTTCCCACTGTTAAATAGGCCTTGGGGCATTCAAATATATTCAATATTCATTATCCACAGATTCCATACTTGTAAATCTGCCTACATGCTGAAATTAACTTATAACCTCAAAATCAATACTAATGACAATTTCAGTCATTCACAGAAAAACAAAGAAACACACACACACAAAAACTTGTCTGATATACACATTCCCAGCTGAGCTCAAACTTGATGAAACACCATCTTCTTGCTTCAGCTCTCATACTATAAAAAAGTACCCTTTTCACAGTCTACTCAGTGCCATGTTTTTCATAATTAGTGCTTTTTGTTGTTCAGTTTACTCTTTAAAAAGACTCCAAGTACAGTGCTGGTATGCAGTCTAGTGTTTCTAGGTGCAATAAGATGGTGAAATGCCTTAAGAAGATAATGTAGAAGATAATTTTTCATCAGACATGAGTTATAGTATTGTTGTGTGTAAGTTCAATATTAATGAATCTACAAAATGTGTTAAAATAGGTCCCTTTAAAAAAAAGATTATTGATGATCAGTTGATTAAAATGCTGTAGTCAGAGGTTCACAGAAACTTGATCTTATATTTCCCCTAGGAATAAGGCTTAAGTAGTCACAATTCAGTGTTCACTGTGACATTATGGAGCATAGAATTACCACAGATAGTAAGAATTAACTGTAAATAATAATAACAATACATTACAACCTACTAATTAAAACAGAAACCCACAGATCCATACAAATATAATTAAATTAAAGTTTGATGAAAAATAAGATATTTTCATAGTCTATACTAGATATTTTATACTAGATATTAATTGAAAGTATGTACAACCTGTTAGGATGCTTGAGAATGTGACATCTTTTCTGTGATATTCCTATGAGAGTTCCATATTCTGCATCTAATCATGAGAAAACATCGGTCAAGCCCCAAAGTACCCAGGTTATAAAATCAAAGAAAGATGGACAAACTCTTCCAAATGAACACTAAGATGAATGACAATTTCATACAGCACAAAATTCTGGGCTGGGTCACTTTGGTATAAAAACACTATTGGGACAATCAGCAAAACTTGAAAGGAATCTGGTAATTAGATGGTAGTAATGGTAGTAATGTATCAGTTCTGATTATCTGATTTTTGTCTGCATTGTGATTTTATAGGAGAGCTTCTTATGTATAGTGGAGAGTCAGGAGTGATTAGAGCATCTAGTTGACAACTTAATCTCAAATGGCTCTGAAGAAAAAAGTAATTTGCACTGTACTTCCAATTTATCTTTAAGTTTGTGGTGTGTTTAAAATTAAAGTGCTTTTAAAAATAGACAATGGTTTCAGTTTTTAAAAATTTACATAAGATATGTCTTCTACTAAGAAGATCAAACCAGTCAATCCTAAAGGAAATCAACCCTGAATATTCATTGGAAGGACTGATGCTGAAGCTGAAGCCCCAATACTTTGGCAACCTGATGCAAAGAGCTGACTCACTGGAAAAGACCTTAATGATAGAAAAGATAGAAGGTAGGAGAA
>SJYC01127343.1:0-22666 GCA_006408675.1 Madoqua kirkii
TTTTTTTTTTATCCTGACCATGTCACTGTGAAAGAAGTTAAAGGAAGAAAAGTATTACTTACTCCAATTCACAGATAAAATAATTTTGTCATAATATACTTAAATGGTTAGGTCAAAGTCATAGAGAGACCAAATCAGTACAATGCCAGTTATCACACCAAAATTTCATGCATCAAACAATCCTCATTGTACAATCTATGTATGGAAAGGATAGATAAATTAATAATTTTAGTCAGATTAGTTAAATTTCAAATAAAGACTTTTCAACATTTTTCAAATGAATAAAGATATTCTTAATCGAAGGGCACATAATAAAAATTCACTTGTATGTTTAAATTTTTATTTTAAAATGTACTACACTCCAAACTTATAAAATCATTTGTCCTATTCTTGTGTTAATCTTTACCTGTATATTATTATGTTCTTTCAGATATGTATTCACTCATTCCTCTGAAATTCTTTCTGTGTAACTAATTTGATACTCAGTTCTTTTTCCCTCTCTGACCTCTTCTTTACTCAATCCTTC
The DNA here is from genome assembly GCA_006408675.1 of Madoqua kirkii. Classification (NCBI taxonomy): domain Eukaryota; kingdom Metazoa; phylum Chordata; class Mammalia; order Artiodactyla; family Bovidae; genus Madoqua; species Madoqua kirkii. The sequence goes on from SJYC01127343.1 coordinate 527, forward strand.
CATTTCCTCTTTTCTCTCCTTATTCCCACCTATTACCTCACTGCCTCAAAGACATAATAAATAGGTGAGATAAAAATACTGGAGCACTTAACAAACTCAATCACAATATCAAGTAAGTACATTCCTATAGTTATATCCCAACCACATCCAAATTAACTTTTTACCAAAGCACTTCACAGCATGCTACAATAAGCTTTCTCAATTATATAAATATTTCTTACATAAGTTGCATAACTTTAACCTCATACTTATTCCTAAAAGTCAAAGAAAAAATAAATCAGATAGTTTATAGAGGATTTATACAATGCCTTTACAAAACAAACACCTAATAAATACTGCCTATCTTCAATGTGTTGTAAGAAAACTACATATCCTTAACTAATTATACCCAAAACAATAAAAAGAAAAAGGAAACAACCTAGAATAGAAAGTTCAACCAAAAAAACCCCTTACTCATTGAAAAGCTACACTATTTCCTATTTCTAAGTGCTATGTGGTCATTTTGGCTTGTGGATGGCACTATTTCTCATAACTTTTTTTTTTTTTTCAACTATCGGATCTATCCCCATTTAGGAATTTTAGGGGGAAAAAAATCCTTTGAGTCCTATGATTGGAGCTGTATGAGATATGAGATATAATTAAGGGCTGTGTACAAGAAAGAGATTTGGTAATTATGAGAGTCTGAGAAATAATATTCCTAAACTATCATCAGCATTTTAAAAGAATGCGGTACTACTAGTCTTTTGAGCTGTTTGATTTATCCCATTAGTTTATTCGAAGATAAGAACTACTGAAAATTGCACAAGATGAAATGTTTTGCATGAGGCCAAAACCTTGGTAACCTGAAGTAAGATTAAAGAGCTTTTCTCTAGAGGATCAAGTTGGATATATCCTGAAGTGTTTTCCTGGTCCTCTGACCTGAGACAGAGCCCTCTAGCTCAGCCTCCCACTGGGCTGCTGGTTACCATCCCCTCCCTCTGGGGCAGAATTAATTAGTGTCTCTGGGAAGCTCTTCCAAACTACTGTCCAAAGGACATACATAACAGTGGCCCCTCAAGCATAATCATCCTGTCAACCTTTTACCACCCCACAGCCCATTTACACAGCTGATGTTTTAACACTTATAGTCCTGCAATAAATTTAGCACAGCAACATGCAAAGTGCTACTCTCCAGAGAGACCATATTTAATATTTTCCTTTGCAGATCAGTAGTACTAAATTTACTTCTTCCTTCTTGCTATTTAGTATAGCCTTATATTTGGCATGCAACCTTAATAGAAATGTTTTCCTAAGCATTTGAAATACAAACAGCATCAAAACAATTTCCAGGCAGGGCACCAAATGAGTGTCTGTTGAAACAGGGAATCACAGCTGTAAAGGGACTGAAGACTATGCACGTACACCATCCATCATATGTCTGTCTGAGGCACAGAAGCGGGGAGAGTTTGTCGCCTTTGCTGCTCCTGGGAGTATAGAGCCCATCAATCTAGCCATTTCAGCGATGTCCGCTATGCCTTTCACTCTCCACCCGCATTGGAGATCTGGAGCCTTTCTGCAGATGATCCCTGCCCTTCCATCTGCTTTGGCATCTGTGCTAGGAGCAGGAGCAAAGCCTCACAGCTGTGATTTCCCTTGCCCAAGCCTCCACAACCAACTCTGCAGATGCTCTAAGCACAATATAATTGGAATATTCTTTCAACCACTGCTCACATATTCCTTTGAGTAATACAGAGACAAAAATAAAACCTATCAGAAGTAATCATGAAAAGAGAGGTTTCTTCTCTCTATCCAAAGAGCCACAACAAATTACTAAGGCAAACAATTTACCAAGATTTCTGCTAAGGATGATTCACATCACCGATAGTCTCCTGTGAAATGAGTAGGAAGAAACACTCTACAGTACTAAAGATACAAAAACAGCTACAATCAGAGCAACTCAATTTAGAAATTTTTTGCTCTACAATTCATTGTGTATGTGTGCACATTTACAGAAATAATACATGCATATTGTAGAAACTTGGAAAAATATGGACAATTATTTAAAAGAGGGATTGGAAAATTATAGCCTGTGGGACAAATTCAACCCATTGCCTATTTTCATAAGTAAAGTTTTACTGGAAAACAATGATACCCATTTTTTTTAACCAATTGTCCATGTCTGTTTTCTTGCTACAGCCAGAGGGTTTCTTAGTTGTAACAGAGACAGGAGATGGCCGTCAAAGCCTATAACATTTATTATCTGGCCCTTTAGAAGAAAAAATATTATCTATAATCTGATAACTCATATAATCACAGTTGCATCTTTACATAATAATTTCTCTCTTTAGGCCCTTAGAGAAGGGAAATACATCCTTTTCTGAAATCCCATTTTAATTCCTCTTTAAGAAGAAGAAATAATCAGATTTTAAGAAATAGCTTATGTATGTCTCTTAGTGAGTAGAAAAGCCAGCAAATAACAGGAGAATTAATCTTCCTTTTTCACATGGGCACTATCATCTCTACTGTTTCACATCTTTGAGACTGTTCAGTGGTAAAGTCTAGATTTGGAATGAGGCAGGGAGTGAAATAAGGATAAGAGGTTTATGGAAGCTTTCTGATGGGAAAGACTGAGGGAAACTGGGTCTTATTCTGATTGGCAAGGCCATGTTCAGTAAATCTTTAATCCAGTTTTCTGTAGGTGGGTGGGGCTGTGTTTCCTCCCTGTTGTTTGGCCTGAGGCCAGACTGTCTACCTAATCCTCCACCAGAGATTCCTAGACACTCACAGAGTCTGACTCAGTTTCTTGTGGGGACACTGCTCCTTTCTCCCTGCTCCTGGTATGCACAAGGTTTTGTTTGTGCCCTCCAAGAGTGTTTTCCCAGTCCTGTGGAAGTTCTGTAGTCAAATCTCACTGGCTTCCAAAATAAATTCACTGGGGCTTCTCAGTCACTTTGCTGAGCTCCCAGGTTGGGACTTCTGTTGTGGAACCTAGAACTTCCTTAACAGTGCAAGAATTTCTTTGGTATAATTGTTTCTGCGGTTTCTGGGTCCTCCGCTCAGTGGCTCTGTGGTGAGGCTAATGGCAACCTCTTCCGAGAGGGATTATGCCACATGCTGTGTGACCAGGTCTACTGCACCCAGAGCCCCTGTCCCCACGGCAGGGCACCGCTGACCCATGCCTCTGCAGGAAACACTCAAACACTCAAAGGCATGTCTGGCTCAGTCTCTGTGGAGCCTCTGGGCCCTGGTGCACACAAGGTTTTGTTTGAGCCCTCTGAGTGTCTCTGTCAGGTATGGGGTTTGATCCTAAACATGATTTCACCCCTCCTGCTTCCCTGACACCTCAGTTGGTCAAGAATCTTCCTGTAATGCAAGAGATCCCGGTTCAGCTCCTGACTAAGGAAGATCCCCTGGAGAAGGGATAGGCTATCCACTCCAGTATTCTTGGGCTTCCCTTGTGGCTCAGCTGGTAAAGAATCCACCTGCAATGCAGGAGACCTGGGTTTGATCCCTGGGTTGGGAAGATTCCCTGGAGAAGAGAAAGGCTACCCACTCCAGTATTCTGGCCTGGAGAATTCCATGAACTGTATAGTCCATGGGATTGCAAAGAGTTGGACCTGACTGAGTGACTTTCACTTTTCACTTTAACCCTCTTGTTGGGCTTCTCCTTTGCCCTTGAACATGGGGTATCTTTTTTGTTTGTTTGTTTCAAACTACCACACAATTGCATGCTCTAAATTCTCCAACCCAGGCTTCAACAATATGTGAACTGAGAACTTCCAGATGTTCAAGCTGGATTTAGAAAACACAGAGGAAGCACAGATCAAATTGCCAACATCCATCAGACCACAGAAAAAGCAAGAGAGTTTCAGAAAAACACCTACTTCTGCTTTATTGACTATGCTGAAGACTTTGACTGTGTAGATCACAAACTGTGGAAAATACTTCAAGATATGGAAATACCAAATCACCTTACCTGCCTCCTGAGAAATTTGTATGCAGGTCAAGAAGCAACAGTTAGAACTGGACAAAGAAAAATGGACTAGTTCCAAACTGAGAAAGGAGTACATCAAGGTGGTATATTGTCATCTTGCTTATTTAAATTATATACAGAATACCTCATGGAAAATGCCAGGCTGGATGAAGCACAAGGTGGAATCAAGATTGCTGGGAGAAATATAAAAACCTCAGATATGCAGATGACATCACCCTTATGGCAGAGAGTGAAGAGGAACTAAAGAGTCACTTGATGAAAGTGAAAAAGAAGAGTGAAAAAGCTGGGTTAAAACTAAACATTCAAAAAAACTAAGATCATGGCATCTGTCCTATCACTTCCTGGCAAATAGATGGGCAAACAACGGAAACCAATACAGATTTTATTTTGGGGGACTCCAAAATGACTGCGGATGATGACTGCAGCCATGAAATTAAAAGATGCTTGCTCCTTGAAAGAAAAGCTATGATAAAACTAGACAGCATATTGAAAAGTAGAGACATTGCTTTGCCAACAAACATTCATCTAGTCAAAGCTATGGTTGTTCCAGTAGTCATGTATGGATGTGAGAGTTGGACTGTAAAGAAAGCTGAGCACCAGAGAATTGATGCTTTTGAACTATGGTGATGGAGAAGACTCTTGAGAGTTCCTTGGACTGCAAGAAGATCCAGCCAGTTAATCCTCAAAGAAATCAGTCCTGAATATTCATTGGAAGGATTGATGCTGAAACTGAAACTCCAATACTTTGGCCACTTGATGCAAATAATCGACTTATTTGATAAGACCATGATGCTGGGAAAGATTGAAGGTGGGAGGAGAAGGGGACAACAGAGGATGAGATGGTTGGATGGCATCATTGACTCTATGGACATGAGTTTGAGCAAGTTCCAGGAGTTGGTGATGGACAGGGAAGCCTGGTGTGCTGCAGTCCATAACACTGCAAAGTCAGACACAACTGAGCAACTGATCTGAACTAAGAGAGTGAAAGCCTTCTAGGTTTTCAGGCTAAGTAGTTTGCTTTGGCCTAGGCCAATAAAGAACACTATCTTGGAGTTGCGGACCTAAACCCAGCATCACAGTTTGAATCCAAAGAATCAATTCAGTCATACAGAAACATTCACAGTTTTATTCCTAATAGAAAATGTCAAGTTAAAAAAAAATTCCTCCTCACTCTTATGACACAAGCATCTTGAAATTAGCAATTAGTAACATGTATGTAATTTCCAATAATTTGATACTCTTATACTCATTTTTTGGTTCCCATTAGGAAGGAATTGCAAACATCTCTAATAAATCACTTCAGAGATGAGTATGGTTTGGTGTGGAACAACCTGTTTCTAGCTTATACTAATTACTCATTCCAGTTATAAAAGTAAATCTTTTCTAATACTATTGTAGCATAAACTTTCTAAGACAATTGTCTTACTCATTTTTGTGTATTCTTCAGAAACTAGACAATCTTATTAATCAATGAAATTATTCCTATCAGCTTTATGACTGAAGGGTAGCACACTGGTCTTTAATCAGCATACACTCAATATACATTTGCTGGTAATGAACAAAAGCCTAATATTTTCCTGAAACGCAGTCATATAATTTTTTTTTTGCTTGTTTATTTTTCAGGATATATCTTTGAAAACTGTTGTGTATATCACATGGAGGAATTTTCTCCCTCAACTATGCCCAACTCACATGAACATTTTTACAGAATAATCATTTTCCTCTTCTCATTAAGTGATATTGAGAAATAACTCAAAGCTTGGCTTAGTCTTCGCCTGAACAACAAATTCACCATGTTGCCAAAATGATGATTTATTAAATTGAAAATGCAATATCTTATACACTACAGAATAATGGATTTTTGTGCTACTGGTAGTAGTGTGCTGTGCTTTGTCACTCAGTCATGTTTAACTCTTTGCAACCCCAGTAGCCTGCCAGGATCCTTTGTCCAGGGGAATACTCCAGGTAAGAATGCTGGAATGGGTTGCCATGCCCTCCCCCAGGGAATCTTGCCAACCCAGGGATTGAACCCAGGCCTCCCACATTGCAGGTGGATTCTTTACTGACTGAGCCACCAGGGAAGCCCACCTGTAGTACTACTCTTGTCTTATTTCACTCACAGCCTAGTACTTTACCATTATTACCTAAATAGCTGGAATAATATATGTACCAAAAGATCATGTTCCTAACATTATTGAAATATGTATAATTAGTTACTAAATATCCATGACACCAGTAAAACACTACATCTGACAGAATAACAGTTTCATTTGTTTCTAAAAACACATGATTGTGGAATTGAGAAAACAGCTTATTAATGATAACAGATAAAACTTAAGATGCTGTGAAAATCCTGAAGGTTAGGCATAGAAAATACACAGAGAGGGAAGTACACTATTTACTCTTGGATTTATCCTCCTATATTTTTTCTGTTAATATTCATTAGTTATATTCACAGTTAGGCACAGCCTAAAAGAATTCTAGAAACTGGTAATTTTATTAAACCATTATTGCATAAGAATTTTTATAGAATTTTTCATTAAAGCTTTTGAAGATAAATAAAAGAGATTAAAGAATATTTTAAAACAGTAAAAATAATATTTAAATATTAAAGGACAGACTTTATTTTAAGAACACTTATCTTTAGAGGAACAAATAAAACATTAGAGCTTTAAGCATAATAGAGGAAAGAAGAACAGTGATCACTCCTATCCACACAACAGCCTCTAGCCTCTCCCACTTGTCTTGGAATAATTCTCCACACATACAAAGGACAAAATGGAGCTGCCACAGTAATGGTTTGTTTAAGCACCAGGAATGTGGTCTCCCATCAAGCATGGTTCAGGTCTTGCCCATGCTTAAGATTTCCTTAGTCAAGAATCACCTGGGGAAGAAACACAGTTATACCAGCTAAGTGGAATGAGGGAAAGTAAGGTGTGGTTGGAATGTTGTAAGAAAATCTCAATTAATCACAGGAAGAAGAAGAGAACTAGAAATTAGAAGTCAATTGGAATCAAAGTAGCAACTCCCAGGGTCTGTATGCACTTTTTAAATTTTCTGCTTTTATCTACATGTCTCTGCTTTATTCTCTTTTTCTCTACAAACCAGCTTTTTTCTGATCTACTTTTTTATAGCCTGCAGACTGTGTTAGCCCTGGCTCATTTAAGTGCCCTGAAAACAATGAGCAGAGTAACTGTGCCTCAGATCCAAATTCCTGAGAAAGACAATCTAATTGGCTGCTCTTAAGACAAAGGTTAATCTCTTGTTGAAATAGCTGTGGTCAGGGACTTTAAGTCACTTGGTACCAGTGTTGTCCCTACTCAGTTTATCAGGACAATTTGAGCTAGGCTGAAAATTGACCTAGTTTCTACTAAAAGTATAATAAGAAAATAAAAATAAAAAAAAAACAAACACTACCTTAGATTCCACCAAATTATCCAGGGCTTCCATAATCCCAGCTCTAAGCGGACTAGTCAGTCACTTTAGTTGCTCAGTCGTGTCTGACTCATTGTGACCCCATGGACTGCAGCATGCCAGACTTTCCTGTCCATCACCAACTCCCAGAGCTTGTCCAATTTCATGTCCATCGAGTTGGTGATCCCATCCAACCATCTCATCCTCTGTTGCCCCTTCTCCTCCTACCTTCAATCTTTCCCAGCAACAGGGTCTTTTCAAATAAGTTGATTATTTGCATCAGGTCAAGTAGCCAAAGTACTGGAGTTTCATCTTTAACATCAGTCCTTCCAATGAACACCCAGGACTGATCTCCTTTAGGATGGATTTGTTGGATCTCCTTGCAGTCCAAGGGACTGTCAAGAGTCTTCTCCAGCACCACAATTCAAAAGCATCAATTCTTTGGTGCTCAGCTTTCTTTACAGTCCAACTCTCACATCCATACATGACTACTGGAACAACCATAGCTTTGACTAGATGAACCTTTGTTGGCAAAGTAATGTCTCTGCTTTTCAATATGCTGTCTAGGTTGGTCATAACTTTCCTTCCAAGGAGTAGATAGATGTAGGCAGAGATTAAAATGAGATCAGTGCGTTTTACGTTAGAGATTGTATTAAATTACATATTGTATGTATAACTATAATAGACATATGAGATCGTTTGGCATACCTCCCATCCAACCTGTGGTAGTTACTTTATCAAGTGCTGGAACTATTCCATATGTTCCTGTGCAGGTGGTTTTTTTGGATGAGAATTACATTTAAACAGGTGGAGCCAAGTTGCAATTGGCTTCCCTGGTGGCTCAAGAGTAAAGAATCAGCCTGTATTGCAGGAGTCATGGGTTTGATCCCTGAGTTGGGAAGATGCCCTAGAGAAGGAAACAGCAACACACTCCAGTGTTCTTGCCTGGAGAGTCCCATGGACAAAGGAGACTGGCAGGCTATAGTCCATGGGGTTGCAAGAGTTGGACATGATTTAGTGACTAAATCACCACCACCAAGTTGTAATTATTCATTCTGGAAGGCTGTTTCTATTTAAGGTTTTCCTTCAAAACAGGCTTGTGCTATAATAAACAGAACATAACAATGTATTAATTAAGAAAATAGTCCCAATTCTGTCATGGTGCATCTTACTTTATAGAATGTGCCACATAATTATAGACACATAATTAATACAGATTAAGTAAAGTCCTGTGAGATAAGTGAAGAAATTATTGTTCTATATCTGAACAAAATTGTCAAAGTGTAGCTTTCTTATTTTCATTTCTTGTACATTGTAACTTATGACCTAAGGAGAAAGGAGGCTGGAAACAGAAGCTAAAAGATTTTTTTAAATAATAATTTTAGAAAGTTGTATAAAACAAGAGAGACAAATAATAAAATGAAAACTCAGGGGAGAAAGAGATGGAGTCCCTGTCAAGTTATTCTGTGGAGTAGCAACTCCCGCAGACAACTACACTGAAAATCTAGCAGGGCTGCTCTTTGTTCCTTGGTACCTTCTTTAGTGATTCAATTTCATAATATCAACATTGGCAAATAATATAAGATACATTTCCATGCTTCAAGTTTTTATGTATAAATTGACTTAATCACTATTACAACTGAGTTATTATATTCCAAAATTTATAGAATAAACACTGAAAATCAGAGGGTAAAGAACATCTTTAATGTTTTAAATGAGAAAGTGAAAGGGCAAGAACTTGTACCTGCAACCTTTTGAAGTCAAACCAATACCTATGCATCATGGATTTTTCTCTGCTTTGCAACGTTATAAACTTAATCAATAATGGGGGAGTTGGAGAGAGACATATTTATAGCCATATAAGCATTTATATCAATCTCAATAATCTAGCCTCATGACAATGTCAAGGGAACACAGCTTGGAAATAAAAGTAATTCCAACATTTAAAAATCTTTACTTCTATTTTTCTAGTACAATGAAGAAGACTTGAAAACCAAAGTGATACTTCTTTCAAATTTCTTTTTTGTTTCTAATAAATTTTTTCATACTGCTATTGCATCAGAACTCCCAAAATCTCTACTAAACTTACTGTCAGCCTTAACCCACATGTATATTCCCCTCTTCCCTTTCTGTCTTCCCTTCTTATGCTGAATTTCCATGCTCTGAAGAGGTTTTTATAAATTATCTTATTTAGTCATAACAATATTATAGCAAAATAAATATTAGCCTCAAAAAGGGTAACTCATCCAAAATTTCAGTTGTAAAAAATGGCAAAGTAGCTGTATCTACTTTCAAACTCACAAAATTTCCAGTGTACCACACTTCCAGTTTTATATACCAAGAAATCCTAGAAACTACTTTAGAAAATCTGAATTTTTGATGTTCAGATGTTTTCCCTTCTGGACAATTGACTTCATATCATATATGTATGGGCTAATGTAGCCCAAACAGAAGGAAAAAGAATTAGAATTACCAAAGATGCTTATTTTCATTATGAACATCACTGAAGCTTATGCCACTACTTTACATGAACTGAGCTTGACAGCATCAACAGAACAGACAGAAATCTCTATATTTTATATGTGAGTGATTGTGAGATATCTGAGGTTTAATATTAAGGTCACCAATTAAACAGGATCCTGAAGCTCCAGCATCTTGCCTATGAAAAAAATGGGTTATGAACTAGCAGGAAAAAGAGGATTAGCATTTATTTTCCTACCATTTCTTTAGTCTTCTGTAACTCTTTCTTATTTTCTAGAAAGATATTTTCCTAAAAATGCAATTATTTCCCAGTGTAAATATCTGTTGACTGAACTCTCGTTGTTTTTGTCATCACGGTTGTCTTGGTCTAAGTTAAACATAATGGTTTAGGGATTTAGATGATTCTCAGCACTCTAAATATTGCACATAGTGGAGCCCAAGTGATGTTGCATTATTGGCAATCATTCTGGAACTAGTAACAGCAGTTATTGGGCCTATAATCTCCTAGGAATTAACAACCAAACTCTTTTTCTCAATTTGTAGGATATCATCATTACCATTAAAAGGCAGTTAAGATGATAATGTGCCATTGTAACTCATACAGTGGGCAATAAAGGGTTATAAGTGAAAGTGCTAAGACAGCAGTCCTGACTCAGCCTATAGACTTAAATGTTCTCCCTTTGGGGCTGCTGCTTGGAAAAACTTTAAAGTGACAGAAAACAGGCACTCGAGATAAGTGGGGTTTTGGCTGGTTTACTTGTTTCACAGGGATAACTCCCTTTCTAGTGGCACGGCAGAAAGTCAGTTCTTTCCCATTCAAATGACAGGATTTCCTGTGAGCCTGCTTGTTCACTGATTCATAAAAATAACCAAGGATTTCAGAACAAAGCAATGCAATTATAACACACAGAGAAAGTTGAAAAAGCAGTGGTCTTAAAGGAGGAAGAGATATAAAAACTAGCCATGATTGGGTGAGACGAGGGATGTGCCAGGTGTAAAGCACAGAAAGTGACAGAAATGTAGTTCAAATCAATAAAATTTGATAAGTCCCTACTGCATTGCAGGCATTATGCTGTGAACTTGGCCTTCATGATCCCTTCCTACCTGGAGTTTACAATTTTCTGAGAAGATAGACATATATGATAAACATTTTTTAAGTGCAATAGAGTGAAAAGTACAGGATGCCATGAGACAAAACAGCAAGGAATAATTCTGAGCAAATAAAAAAGTCAGTACTAGGAATTCCCTGTGGTCCTGCAGTTAGCTCCATGCTTCCACCACAGTGGGCATAGGTTCCTCTCTGGTTGGGCAACTTAGATTCCACAAACTGTGCTGTATGACTAAAACAAACAAACAAAACCAAAACAAAGAAATAAAATCAGTGCTGAGCAGCACAATAACAGGTGGAGAAAATAAATGGATCAGTATGAATTGAAGCAAAACCTAGAAAGCCTTAGAAATTACCAAAATAACTGGAAATTGAAAAATCTACAGAAGTATATAGTACATAGAAGTACATATGTACTACCATAATAATAATAATGGCTACCTTACTTAGATTCTGCATTATGTCATGCCAAATGCTTTATGTGAAATACCTTAATCTATATAACAATTTGATTAGGTGGATACTAACCTCTCATAGATATATTAAACTGAAATTCAGATAACTTGCCCAATGTGATATAGCTAGCAAATATCAAAATCAGGAGTAGAATTTAAATAACACTAACTATATAATTCATTCTTTTGACCAATATGTTATATTTCAATTTGTTGTTGTTGTTATTGTTTAGTCACTAAGTGGTATCTAACACTTTTGTGACACCATGGACTGTAGTCCATCAGACTCCTCTGTCCATGAGATTTCCCAGGCAAGAATAATGGAGTGGATTGCCATTTCCTCCTCTAGGGGATCTTCTCGACCAAACCAGCATCTCCTGCTTGGCAGGCAGATCCTTTACCATTGGGCCACCAGGGAGCCCTGCTGTATGCCAATACTCAGAGTTAAATGAAAAATAACATGCTAAATTCAATAGCCAGATTAACAGAATCAAAGATATAAAGGACTAGAGTGAAGACTAGAGAACAGAGGAAAAACAGCAATATTTGGGCATATAACTATATCAGCATTTTATTACCAATCTGCTACCGAGATAGGATTGATGTTCAAATTTAGCTGACTTTATATAGGTTACAAAGATATCATGGTAAATAAATATAGCATTAATTTAGCATACCTATAAAATGTAATTCCTCAACATTTTGTTTTTTGAATATTTCTTTTTATTTCAATGACATCTGCTCCCAAACACATTTGAAATACCTTATTCAATGGTGGTAATAACAGAAAAATTATTTATCATCCGGAAAAGAAAATAGTAATGGTAGGAAAACATCAAAACTTCTTATTGAAGAGGGCTACAAAAAAAATGAGAGAATATGATTTATTTCTGAGCTTTGTAGAAATAAAGGCAAAGAAATACACAAGATGCAATACATTGTCTTATTGTCTGTCATAAAAGCAATCTATTTGATGAAAGAAATAAAGTTCTTCTGCAATGTAAACATTAAGAGGAATTTGTCATTAAGATTTTCACACAAGGCAAATTGAGCAACATAAAGAGTCCATTAATAATTTCTGCCATAATTATCTTCTTACGTTATTTTCAAATAATCTTTTCCTTTTTAGATTTATGGGAAACAACTTTTGAGCTGCTAGTGACTACATCTCTACCAACTCGTGCCACATAATTGATTCAACACAATAAGATTCCCCCTCCCCCCAAAAAGAGAAACTGCATTGCTAAACTGCCTGGGAGGGAAGAGTGGATTACATGATGGCATAACTTAGAATCAAAGTTTACCTATACCTCTGCTGTTGTTCCCAGGGCATCTCCCTACCCTAAAATCCCTTCCCACCTTTTTCTTGAATTCCATGACATATTCTAGGACCTTCTAAAATATTTCCACTTTTGTTAACTTAGCCCAAGGTGTTTCCTTAATTTGTAACCCAAGTACTTAATTAATATAATTGCACATTTAGGAATCATAGGGTACTATTTATAGAATACCTGAATCAGTGTTGTTATCTCTAGTTGTGAAAAATGCATTAGAAATTTTAAACACTTTGCCCAAGTAGGTTTGAATTCAAATGTGTATTTGAGTCCAAATCTCATAATCGAGTTCCAATCCAAGGACATTCCAAAGCAATAAACAAGGTCTAAACATAGAAATGATGAGTTCAGACAGAAAAAGGACAAAACCGAAACAAGAACATATGTACATTTAATTAAAACTGGAGAGGCAGCACAGTAGGTGGATGTGCTGTCTTGGCAAGCAGGAGAGTCAGACGCTAGCTGTGCCTTAGCAAATCATCATCTATGTGAAGTGACCTGCCTAGAGCGAAATTCTGAAACCCTTGGTAACTCAATTCCTTCATGTTTAAGGTATTTGCAAATGTCATGAAAGAGTTAACCATTTCAGTTTGCCTTCTCCTTTGTTTTTCTATATCTTTTCAAAAGTATGGTACAGTAGAAAATAAAGAAAGTAAAGTCAATCAAACTTTTTGCTCCTTTGATCCTGTCAACAATCCTGTCAATAATAATAATTTAAAAAATCACTTTGTCAGTCATTGCCATCCCAAAGTTCAATTCCTTGCTGTAACTGGGAGACTTGAGTTTAGGAGTCCTTTAATTCAGTCATGACTCAGGCAGCTATTATTTAAGTATCCTCAGAAACAATGGACTGGAAGACTTTCCATCCTAAGCTTGGTTTCTACTCTGACCAAGACTGCTAGGCTCAAAGGCCTTCAATTCAGTTCAGTTCAGTTGCTCAGTCATGTCCGACTCTTCCTGAAACCATGAATTGCAGCACCCCAGGCCTCCCTGTCCATCACCAACTCCCAGAGTTCACTCAAACTCATGTCCATTGAATCAGTGATGCCATCCAGTCATCTCATCCTCTGTCATCCCCTTCTCCTCCTGTCCCCAATCCTTCCCAGCATCAGAGTCTTTTCCAGTGAGTCAACTCTTCTCATGAGGTGGCCAAAGTACTAAAGTTTCAGCATCAATTTTAGCATCAGTCCTTCCAATGAACACCCAGGACTGATCTCTTTTAGAATGGACTGGTTGGATATCCTTGCAGTCCAAGGGACTCTCAGGAGTCTTCTCCAACACCACAGTTTAAAAGCATCAATTCTTCGGCGCTAAGCCTTCTTCACAGTCCAACTCTCACATCCATACATGACTACTGGAAAAAACCATAGCCTTGACTAGACGGACCTTTGTTGGCAAAGTAATGTCTTCCTTGTATATTGTCTCTAGCCTAAAACAATTCTGTCTTCACTCCCTGTTTTTCTGCTGGTATTTCTTAGGCCAAAGTGTATCATTTCTTCTAATCCAAGTCACTCCTTGATCTTACTTTTATTTTCTCCTTCCCCACTGGCCTACAAATACCACACCAACATACCCCACAGTAGAAGTCATCTACTTTATGGTAATTTTGCATCTTGAGCCTGAGTTCTTCACTTACTTAATAATAAAAGGAGACAAAATAATGAGAAATATCTCTTCAGCTTTGAAATTTACAACTTTGCATTTTACACCTAATAAATTACTCCAAATGTTTCTTTTGACTTTGTATCTTCTTGAAGTCATACACTTTCTATTCAATATTACAAACTCTTTGTGGTTAGGGGATTTTTTCTTCATCTTTGTATCTGGTGTTCTCTCCTTTCTCTAACATCAGTCTTTCTCCCATAGCTAGAGTAATGCCTTACACCTAAGAAATACTCAAGGCTTATCCAATTAAATTAAAGGGATTTTCCTTGGCCAGGGAAATTATATAACAACACTTCAAAAAAGAAGGTCAGGAGGCTATTGAAATAATATAGGGCCAGGTTTGTAGTGATAAAGGAAAAATAGATTCTGGATATTTTGAATATAAGATATGAGAGAAGAGAGTGTGATTGTCATTAGAATGTTCCACATATACGTCTTTTTCTCCATTCTTTGGAGCATATTTTCTCTGTGATCAAGTGTTTGTTTGTTTGTTTGTTTTAATTCTGACCAATGAGAGGAAGCCCCATATAGGTTAAGCATTTAACTGTTGGTGGCCCTCAAGAACAGCTTGTTTTATCTGTCAGGACAGAGATTGAAAGCATTTGAGATGGTGGCCCCTTCACTAAATGAGAAAAGTACCCCAGCTGACTCATGATGAATGTAGCATGAAATAGAGAAAAAGAAAAAAAGAGAGAGAGAGAGAGAGAGAGAGGGAGGAAGGAAGAGTGTAGGGAGGAGAGAGAGAGAACTCTTCCTTGTTGAAAGCACTGAAACACGGAGAGTGATTCTTACAGCAGCAGGAAAAAAAGTAAGATCAAGGAGTGACTTGGATTAGAAGGAATGATTATACCATCCTTATTATCCTTATCCTGCTTATAGCATCCAATTATCCTTACTGATAATAATTTCCCTAGAAGCACAGTATTGCTGTAATAAAATGCATGGTACTTGTTTTGACTAGCTGGGGAAAAAAAAAAAACAGGAAAGAATAATATTATATTGATGGGTAGAAAGATGGTAGTTTATGTTATACAAAAAGTACAGCATTTGGTTAAAATGTTAACTGTAGCAACTTGAAATGCAGATAATGTACTATAAGAACCTTAACTTTATAAGAAAAACAGCTTGTCAATATATGTGATGGCTGCTAATGGTGGCATTTGACAGGATATTACTAATACAAGAATAATTGGGGAAAATGATCAGTTTGTAAGCAAGAATGTAGAAGATTAGGATAGGTCCAAGACAGGGGGATTTCTAGCACTGGAAAAAAGCAACTGCAAAATAGTAATTTAAAAATTTATAAAATATGTTGGATGATAAAGGCCAATCAAATCTCACCCTGTGGTAAGGAGTAGACATTTTTTTATAAGTCTGAATAAATTAACAGGTTGAATTAATGTGGTATTGAAGAAATTCTAGCAGTTCTACAAAATGCCCCCTGTAAAGACGTTAAAAAATGACATTCTCCCACCCAAAGTTTCTTAGGCTTAAAATAATTACATTTAAGTTGAGAAAGAAAATAACATAGATATGACAAAAAGGACCATAGCTTGGCTATTGGTGCATTTTTTTACTGGATTCAAAGAAATAAAAAATCAAGTACATTTCTGGGCCTGATATTCTGAGGAAAATAAACAAAGCAAAAAAAAAAAAAAATCCCCTACAATCTGGATTAAAAGGGACTACAACTGCTTAAAAGCTAAAATGACCCATAGGGCCTTAAACTTCTACAGGTAGGAAGCAGGCAAAGAAACCTGTTCATTCACCAAGAGCATATTCTCCATTACTCTTTCAAATGTAGCCAAGAAGGATAAGAAATAGGAAACCCCAGAGCCTGGAGCTAAGAGCCATAAAGAATATGTAATTTGAGAGCTCCAGGAATCTGGTTAAAGAATTTCATTAAGCAACATTCTTCATTTCTAGGACAAGAGATCTTAAACATTTTTGATCAGTGGGATTTCATACATTCAGCAGAGCAGTAAATTTACTGTGCACCTCCAAATCTTTCTCTTTACTAATAGAAATATTTACTGTGATTCTTTAGCTGAATATTAGCTTTTTGATGGTATAAAACTTTTCTTTCTAGTTCGTAGGACCCTGGATCTAGAGAGGTCATATATAAACCTCTTTTAGAAAGAAGCATGTATAAACTAATGATCTCAGCTTTGACCCTGAAGGAACAAGTAATGCTTTTTTGTTATTTTTCTTGGAGAGGAAGTAATTGATTTCATGTGCAAGAAGGAAGGTGAATCAAATTGTTGGCAGTAGGAAGAAGCATTATTAGTCATCTGTTAACAATTTCTATATTTACTAATTTCTTACCACTTCCAGACTGTAAGTATACCCTTCTTAATATTTTTAACAGTATGTAAGGGGAAGCAGAGAAGAATAATGAGTTTTCACTAATGAGTTGTGAGTATGAGTAATGCATATTCTAGTGGCAATAATTCAGTCTTATTGTCAAGAATTTAATAAGAAGGGTAAGACCTTCTGAAGCTCTCTTTTTGCCTCTGGCATGAAGATCAACAATTTTCAAATAAGTGGCTACTTCAACTGAACGATTACAACACAGAGTCTCCCACTCAGGAGAAGGTGATGTGAGAGTGAAAAGGTGTTGTGAGCAGAAGATTAACCTTTGTTATTTAAGCCACTAAGATTGCTTATTGGCTTATCACAGCATTGATATACCTATTCAGACCCATACAGAAGCAACATTTCCATACTAGTATATGTTGCAGTAAACTGTTTTGTTGTAACTATGTCAAAATTATATTATTTTTGTTACTGTTAATAGATACTTTGGTTAATTAAACCAGTGTAAATGAAGTATTAATTTCTTGAGAGATTTTAAAAGTTTTCCTTAAATTTGTATTTAAGTTAAAATTTTTTAAATGTTGGCATTTAAATGTTTTCTTGAGTGTCTGTTTCTTAACAAAACAAAGTGAAATGATGAAGTGACAAAATAACTACTAACCCATGTTAACCAGATAGGTATCTGATCGTTTTATTATAAAAGAAACTTTTTTTGAGTAATTCAATAATGTTAGAGTAATTTCCTTTGGAACAATCATAAGCTTAGACTGATGTGCAGTATTTTAAAATACTAAACATATTATAAGTATGTTTCATATTATACATATGTTTTAAGATTTAAAACATAATGGGAAACTCTAGAGAAATCAAAGATAGATCAACATAACCACAGATTTTAGGTATTCCCAGGACTTAGGATCATGCATTTATTTCAATAAATACCATTACTAGAAGGAAACTGATGAAACTACAAAAACTAAAACCCTTTGGGGCAGCCAAAATTATTTGAGTCTCTTAAAAACAATGTTTCTTAACACTATTTCTCTTATCCTAGTGAAAGGTGACAGCTTCTTCTCATTCCCTAGGGCATATTTCAAATTCTGTGTTTGGAGATCTAACTTTTAAAGTCTAAATTATCCTTGATCCAGAATCCAGCAATGCATCTTTTTTGTTCAATCCAGTTTTAGACAATGGGTAGATAATGAATTTGACAGGATTGATTTTTTTTCCTTTAGATCATAATGTTCACTCTTCAGTGAGACTATTAGGTGGTTTATTTGAAGGTTTAGGTAAAGACTAGGGCATATTTCAAATTCTGTGTTTGGAGATCTAACTTTTAAAGTCTAAATTATCCTTGATCCAGAATCCAGCAATGCATCTTTTTTGTTCAATCCAGTTTTAGACAATGGGTAGATAATGAATTTGACAGGATTGATTTTTTTTCCTTTAGATCATAATGTTCACTCTTCAGTGAGACTATTAGGTGGTTTATTTGAAGGTTTAGGTAAAGCAAAGCTTTTTTAATTACTTGGATTTCTTAACTGGCCATTATTAAGTGGCCAGAATTTAAAAGATTAACATAGTTTAGTCAGCTAAAATGTCTTTGGACACAACAAGAAGTCATTCAGTGCCATTAGATTGTTCATAAAAATAGTCCAAACAAAGAAATTAAACCATTATTCCTCCTTCTAAATATTTGATTTCATAGCCCCACTGCCTCTGCTCTATAACTAAGCAATCTTTTCCATATGTTTCACTGGAGCTGTTCTATCATGTTTTTCTTACAAAAGATAGATAATATGAAACATTATCCTCTAAAATCCTCTATCACTTAGTCCTTTCTCCTAAGGATATCTTGATTCCTCCAACTACTTGAAAAAGGACAATGATAAAGAGTTAGCCTTCTAGTCAGACAGGCCTTGAAAAGCCCATCAATTTCTATTTCTTTCTTCTGTTAAATGGTCATATGGGCATTATTCCATGTACCACAGGTGTGGCCATGTGACTTTTAATGAAGTGATACATATGACATAGTAGACATATAGCATAGTGATAAGTAAGGGTTCATCAAATGACAAATGTATTAGCTCAACATGGGATAAAAAACAATACAGGAAGGTTAAAGGATGATAAATTTGTATCATCATAATAATAAGTAATACCTTGAACTTTTGATTGTTGAGTTTTCTGAGAACAAGGAGCACAGTTCTTAACAAATCTGGGTGTTTAATTTCATGTTTTGTACAAAGTAGGTATTTAATAAATGTTTGGACAAGTGACTGAGTATTCACAATATGGAGCTGAAATTTATGCCCATCTTCCATTTTTCTTGCCAGTTTTTGTGTGGGCATGTCACTTTTACCTTAACTCTATGGATTTCATAAAGGTTTGGTGTGGGTGCAAATAGGAAGGTGCACATATGAGAGAAGGATTTGATTGCTTACTTTGGAGCTTTGTTTTTATTTGTTGGCTATGTAGTGGTGGACAGCACAAAATATTTTCTCATATTTAGAAGTTAGTCAAACCACAATCCAAAGTTAAGAGCTTCTAAATTTATTCTCAGTTGGCAAAAAGAATATTTTCATTTTTCAAAAGAACTTGAAATGCTCAAACAGTTGCAAAACAACTCTTGGAAGGAAGATTTTAATGAGTCAAATGTAAATATATGTAAATAAATTAAACCCACACAAATTAACTTTCCATGCAAGTGCTTACAATTAAGAGAAAAGTGTCTGAAAAGAGAAATTCTGGTTTTGCTTAGCTTTAGTTAGCCAAGAGAATAAATTATGTCCAAGATTATACCAAACCTATTATGTGGAAACTTAGAAATATCACTCATTTCCTTGAGCGTCCACTCAGAGTGTAGTTTCCAAGCTAAGGATAAATCCAAACTTCAGAGGTTCCAATCCACTGTTAGACCCTGAGAAGGCCTAATCACCGGAACTGTCATCTCACAGACCACCAAGACCCGGATTCGATGCAAACCGCAAGAGGATTTATTGAACCGGCGCGCCGGGGTTCAGTCACCTCCGAGGAGGAACGAACTCCGAGTGTCGTTACATAGAAGTTTTTATACCCGAGGGCCACAAGCAGGTATAGGTGGGGTTACAGGTGGGGTGAGGACATTTGATTGGTGGGCAAGGCTTGACCTTTACAGGGATAGGTCTGCAAGTTATTAAGTCGAAACGGCCGACTGACCACCCCAAGCCGGTTTGGCTAATTCTCAGAAAAACAGCCTCCAGGAAGGATTAACATAAAAATAACCATTCTGGGTGAGGGCTTCTGCAAAGATCAGGAGACCATGAGTCATCAGATAAGGGGCAGGCTATTTTCCATGAGGTATGGCCTGCCTCTGGGGTTTTAACAGGACAAAGAAAACTTTTTAAAATTTAACTTTTTCCCTTCACCGTGTTTTAGATTTTCTTCTCCCAGCTTGTTGCAGCAGCTAATGAGAGAACAATATAATCAAGAAAGCAAATCCGAGGCAGTCCTAAAATGGCAGAGGAATAGGACAAAGAGACCACTTTCTCCCCCACAAATTCATTGAAAGAACATTTGAACACCAAGCAAATTCCACAAAACAACTTCTGAATGCTGGCAGAGGACATCAGGCACCAAGAAAGGCAGTCATTGTCTTTGAAAGGAGGTAGGAAAAAATATAAAAGACAAAAAAATAAGACAAAAAAGGTAGAGACAGAGATCCATCCCAGGAAAGGAGTCTTTAACAAGAGAGAAATTTCCAAACACCAGGAAATACTCTCTCTGGTGGGTCTGTGGTGAGTTTGGAATCTCAGAGGGCAAAATAACTGGGAGGAAAAATAAATAAATAATTAAAACCCACAGATTACGTGCCTAACAGCAACTCCCAGTGGAGCACCAGCCCAGATGCTCACATCCCCCACTAGCAAGCATGGGCTGGACAGGGAGGCGCAGTCTGCATTGCTTTAGGGTAAGGATCAGCCCTGAATGCTCCAAGGGCAATCTGAGGGAACTAGCTTGACATAGCAACCCATACTGTGGGATAGTTATCCAGTGACAAGCCCTAACCTAAGACACCGCCAGGCCCTCTCACAGAACAAAGGACTGAGCAGAGCTAGCCGGCTGAGGACCAGCCCATCCCCCACCAGGTACAGGCAGGCGAGGGCAGCCAGAGCTGGAAGGGGACAATTGCGGCCCCAGAGAGGCCTCCTATACCAAACTGCAAGCAGACGTCGTTCCTAACCAAGACTTCTTGGGATTATAGACAGTCAACATCCACCGGGAGGGTCGCAGCCAGAGATCAGCTTCCCAGACGAGACAACGGCACACCTGAGAAGGTGCACCCGT
This sequence comes from Madoqua kirkii, assembly GCA_006408675.1. Taxonomy (NCBI): domain Eukaryota; kingdom Metazoa; phylum Chordata; class Mammalia; order Artiodactyla; family Bovidae; genus Madoqua; species Madoqua kirkii. Next base: position 21,599 of record SJYC01127343.1, read on the forward strand.
TGTACACCCAGAAAACCAAGCAGCTGGGATGGAGGAGGCAATAAGTTTCAGCTTTCAACTGGGGGCAACTGTGCTGACCAAGCACCTGGTCACCTGAGCTGCTTGGACCTGGGATGAGCACGAAATGCAGGCTCAACCAAGTCTGCACCTTTGTGGAGAACCCAAGAACCTGAACCTGAGTGGCTTAGACCTGGGGAGTGCATACAACCCAGGGAGAGCATCAGACAGTTCCCAACAGAGCAACCTAGAGCCTGAGAAGTATAGCCTAGGAAAGCACACATACTGTGAGCAGAGTCAAACCCAGTGTTGCTGAATCACTGTGAGCACACACCAGTGATATTTGTTTGAAGTGTTCTTCCCTCCCCACAACACGACTGAACAAGCGGGCTTAAAAAGTGACCACCACTGCTCCCCTTGTATCAGTGTAGAAATTAGACACTGAAGAGACCAACAAACAGAAGAAGCTAAAATAAACAGAGGGAAACGCTTTGGAAGTGACAGGCACAGTACATTAAAACCCTATCGTTAGCACCAACTACATAGGAAGGGGCCTATAGACCTTGAGAAGTACAAACTGGACCAAGGAATCATCTGAAAATGAATTGACCCCACATTATCTGCAAAGTTCCAGAGAAACTCCTAGATATATTTTTACTATTATCATTTTTTTATTAAAAAAAATTTTTTTTCATTTTTCAGTTCAGTTCAGTTCAGTCACTCAGTCATGTCTGACTCTTTGTGACCCCATGAAGCACAGCAAGCCAGGCCTCCCTGTTCATCACCAACTCTAGGAGTTCACTCAGACTCAGGTCCATCGAGTCACTGATTCTATCCAGCCATCTCATCCTCTGTCGTCCACTTCTCCTCCTGCCCCCAATCCTTCCCAGCATCAGAGTCTTTTCCAATGAGTCAACTCTTCACATGAGGTGGCCAAAGTACTGGAGTTTCAGCGTTAGCATCATTCCTTCCAAAGAAATCCCAGGGCTGATCTCCTTTAAGTTCCCTATTACTCCTTTAATTTTCATTTTTATAACCTATATTACCTTGCAAAAAAAAGACCCTATTTTT
>SJYC01127349.1:0-10804 GCA_006408675.1 Madoqua kirkii
AACATGAGTCTGAGTGCACTCCAGGAGATGGTGATGGACAGGGAGGCCTGGCGTACTGCAATTCATGGGGTCAGAAAGAGTTGGACACGATTGAGTGACTCAATTGAACTGAACTGAAGCATAATGGAATTTGGTGAGGGTAATAAAATTGTTCTGTAGCTTGATGGTGATACTTACATGGCTTCAAGCATTTGTCAAAACTCATAGAACCATACACAAAAAAGAGTGAGTTGTACTGTCTGGATATTTTAAAATGAATATTGAGGGAAAAAGATACTTGGAAATTTTCCACTATTTGTAAATTAAACAATAAAGTTGATAACAAACCATGGTTAGCAAAGAAATAATAAGAGAAATTATAAAATGCTATCAACTGAATGGCAATAAAAATACCAGATATCAAAATCTGTGAGATACAGCTAACATAGAATTTAGAGGAATATATATGGCTTTAACCAAAGCTGAGTGCCAAAGAATTGATGGCTTTAAACTCACGATTGAGTGACTCAGTTGAACTGAACTGAAGCATAATGGAATTTGGTGAGGGTAATAAAATTGTTCTGTAGCTTGATGGTGATACTTACATGGCTTCAAGCATTTGTCAAAACTCATAGAACCATACACAAAAAAGAGTGAGTTGTACTGTCTGGATATTTTAAAATGAATATTGAGGGAAAAAGATACTTGGAAATTTTCCACTATTTGTAAATTAAACAATAAAGTTGATAACAAACCATGGTTAGCAAAGAAATAATAAGAGAAATTATAAAATGCTATCAACTGAATGGCAATAAAAATACCAGATATCAAAATCTGTGAGATACAGCTAACATAGAATTTAGAGGAATATATATGGCTTTAACCAAAGCTGAGTGCCAAAGAATTGATGGCTTTAAACTGGTATTGGAGAAGACTCTTGAGAGTCCCTTGGACTGCAAGGAGATACAACCAGTCCATTCTAAAGGAGACCAGCCCTGGGAGATCTTTGGAAAGAATGAAGCTAAAGCTGAAACTTCAGTACTTTGGCTACCTCGTGCCAAGAGTTGAGTCATTTGAAAAGATTCTGACGCTGAGAGGGATTGGGGGCAGGAGGAAAAGGGGACAACAGAGGATGAAATGGCTGGATGGACGTGAGTTTGAGTGAACTCCGGGAATTGGTGATGGACAGGGAGGTGTGCTGTGATTCATGGGGTCGCAAAGAGTCGGACATGACTGAGCGACTGAACTGAACTGAACTGATGTGGCTTTAAAAAATAGATTACCTAATAAGCTAGAAAATGAAGAGCAAAATTGAAACTTAATAAGTAAATGAAAGGAAATAATAAAGGTCCAAGCTAAAATCCATGTAATAGAATATGGAAAACAATAGAGAAAAATCAGTGATACCTAAAGCTGGTTCTTGGAAAAGATTTATAAAATTGATCACTGTCTCTTTAGATTTATCAAAATTTACACTTAAAATAAATACATATTACATATTGTAAAATATATGTCAATAGTGTTTTAAAAGAAAAACCTGACAAGAAGAATTAGGCAATATATTATTTGTAAATTGCACAGAGGTTCACCCCAGAATTGCTACATGAGAATAAGAAATAATCTTTAATTATTTCATCAGATACTAAACTTTTTTGATAAAATATAAAACAATTCTTGATGTTTTTAAATATTTTAAGAGAATAGATGAATATTTTTAACATTATTTAAAATATATAGCAAACTAAAATTCAGCATTAAGATGGAGTTGATGATATTCCAGATTAACACTGACCTTGCAAAATATTATTCATCTTTCAAGATCCATCTCAGCTATAAGCTCCCAAAAGATATTGGTACATCTTGGCATTTCCCCAAGAATTTGCCATTACTTCTATGATAATAATATCATTTTCTATTTTGATTTGTTTATACTATTGTCTGTCTTCTAGACTAGAATATATTTATTTTAAAAACTGAGACTGCATGCTTCACTTTAGTCGTGTTCAACTCTTTGAAAACCTATAGACCATAGCCCACCAGGCTCCTCTGTCCACCGAATTCTCCAGGCAAGAATACAGGAGTGGATTGCCATTTCTTCCTCCAGGGGATCTTGTTGACCCAGGGCCTGAACGTGCATCTGTTTTGTCTCTTGCATTGGGAGCAAGTTCTTTACCACTAGCGCCACCTGGGAACCCTAAAACTGAGACTATTATTTCATAATAATTTTGCCATCTTTAGGGTAAAGATGAATGCTCTTAAAACTGAATGAAGATAGCCCCTTTTTTTTTCCAATTTGCAAAGGGAAAAGTAATTATTTGGAGAACTAGATCTTTTTTCCAACTTTAAATTTTCTCTCTCTAGTGAAAATAAAATTAAAAAAAGAAAAAAAGAACAAATCAGAGCTAGCCTTCTGGAGAATGTGGAACAGAGACATGTCATCGTAGCCAGACCAGCCAGCCCTCAGTTAATCTGCTGGCTGATCATAAGACCATGAGGGTTTAAATCAGAAGAACTTCCCAGCTTAGCCCAGCCTAACTGATGGCAATACAGAATGGTGAGCTAAGTAAATGGTTCTTGTTTTCAGCCACTAAGTTTGAGTGATTTATTAGGCAACAAAAGCTAATGGATACAGATATAAATAATCAAAACAAGGTGTATAAAATTTTGACAGTGAATTAAATAAACATAAGTTATAGCAATAAATAAATAAATAAATAAATTTTCTCTCTCTCAAAAAAAAATCTTATAAACCCTTGGGCACTGATATCATATTCCTTTAGTAAGCACTGAAAGTGAAAGTGAAGTTGCTCAGTCATATGCAACTCTTTGCAACCCCATGAACTGTAACTTACCAGGCTCCTCTGTCCATGGGATTTTCCAGGCAAGAATACTGGAGTGGGATGCCATTTCCTTCTCCAGGAGATCTTACCAACCCAGGGATTGAACCTGGGTCTCACGCATTGTAGGCAGACGCTTTACCTTCTGAGCCACCAGGGAAGTTAAATCCCTGAATAATTAGAAAAGAATGTTTTTTTAACAACAGTATAATAACTACTACAAAGAGCAGAAGGTCTTCCTTAGATTTATGTCTTGTCTTTCTTATTTTTATGTGTTTTTAGGTATTTCCTATGACATTTTGGAGAGAGAATTAGAAAAGCTCTATAATGGCTAGTTTTGTGCCTTTATACCCCTTTATATAGTTACTTTTCTGACAGTTTAAAGTTATGTTATGTTTTCAGATGTACAAAAGTTCAGTATAATTGTGGTAATTATGCCATTTCTCTCCTTTTCATTCACACCACTGGACTTCCCTTGTAGCTCAGCTGGTAAAGAACATACCTGCAGCGCAGGACCTGGGTTCGATACCTGGGTTGGGAAGATCCCCTGGAGAAGGGAAAGGGTACTCACTCCAGTATTCTGGCCTAGAGAATTCAATGGGCTGTATAATCCATGGGGTCGCAAAGAGTTGTATATGACTGAGGGACTTTCACTTTCTTACATCTATGTATCAGATTCCATACCACACTAATACGTCAGATTAAATTTTCCCATGGTTCATAATACCCACAAATAACACTTGATTGACTTAATGATTCATAATTATCAACACACATGGCTGTTATATGTTGTTAATAACAGAAAAATAAATCAATATGCTTTTCTTTGTATACAAGTTTCTATATATATGTATATATAGAAACATTTCACTATAGGGGATGGATTACAAAAGTAGGAAGTCAAGAGATACCTGGAGTAACAGGCAAATTTGGCCTTGGAGTACAAAACAAAGCAGGTCAAAGGCTAACAGAGTTTTGCCAAGAGAACACACTGGTCATAGCAAACACCCTCTTCCAACAACACAAGAGAAGACTCTACACGTGGACATCACTAGATGGTCACTAACGAAATATTTGCAGCCAAAGATGGAGAAGCACTATAGAGTCAGCAAAAATTAGACCAGGAGTTGACTATGGCTCAGATCATGAACTCCTTATTGCCAAATTCAGATTTAAATTGAAGAAAGTAGGGGAAACCACCAGACCATCCAAGTATGACCTAAATCAAATCTCTAACGATTACACAGTAGAACTGACAAATACATTTAAGATCTGATAGAGTGCATGAAGAACTATGGATGGAGGTTTGTGGCACTGTACAGGAGGCAGTGATCAAGACCATCCCCAAGAAAAAGAAATACAAACAGGCAAAACGGTTATCTGAGGAGGCCTTACAAATACCTGTGAAAAGTAGAGAAGTGAAAGGCAAAGGATAAAAGGAAAGATATTCTCATTTGAATGCAGAGTTCCAAAGAATAGCAAGGAGAGATAAGAAAGCCTTCCTCAGTGATCAATGCAAAGAAATAGAGGAAAACAATAGCATGGGAAATAATAGAGATCTCTTCAAGAAAATGGGAGATACAAAGGGAACATTTCATGCAAAGATGGGCACAATAAAGGACAGAAATAGTATGGACCTAACAGAAGCAGAAGATATTAAAATGAGGTGGCAAGAATACACAGAAGAACTATACAAAAAAGATCTTCATGAACCAGATGACCATGATAGTGTGATCACTTACCTAGAGCCAGACATCCTGGAATGCAAAGTCAAGTGGGCCTAGGAAACATCACTACAAACAAAGCTAGTGGAGGTGATGGAATTCCAGTTGAGCTATTTCAAATCTTAAAAGATGATGCTGTAAACGTGCTGCACTCAGTAGGCCAGCAAATTTGGAAAAGTCAGCAGTGGCCACAGGACTGGCAAAGGTCAGTTTTCACTCCAATCCCAAAGAAAGGCAATGCCAAAGAATGCTCCAACTACCTCATAAGTGCACTCATCTCTCACGCTAGCAAAATAATGCTCAAAATTCTCCAAGCCAATCTTCAACAGTACATGAACCATGAACTTCCAGATGTTCAAGCTGGATTTAGAAATTGCAAAGGAACAAGAGATCAAATTGCCAACATCCACTGGATCATCAATAAGGCAGAGAGTTCCAGAAAAACATCTACTTCTGCTTTATTGACTATACACAAGCCTTTGAGTGTGTGGATCACAACAAACTATGGAAAATTCTGAAAAAGATAGGAATACCAGACCACCTTACCTGCCTCCTGAGAAATGTGTATTCAGGTCAAGAAGCAACAGTTAGAATTGGACATGGAACAACAGACTGGCTTCAAATACAGAAAGGAGTACATCAAGGTTGTATATTTTCACCCAGATTATTTAACTTATATGCAGAGTACATCATGCGAAATGTTGGACTGAATGAAGTACAAGCTGGAATCAAGACTACCAGGAGAAATATCACTAACCTCAGATATGCATATTATACCACCCTTATGGCAGAAAGTGAAGAACTTCAAGAGAAAAGAGGAGAGTGAAAAAGTTGGCTTAAAACTCAACATTCAGAAACCTAAGATAATGGAATCCAGTCCCATCTCTTCATGGCAAATAGATAAGGAAAGACTGAGAGACGTTATTTTGAGGGGCTCTAAAATGACTGCAGATGGTGAATGAAGCCAGAAAATAAAAAGACTCTTGCTCTTTGGAAGGAAAACTATGATCAACCTAGATAGCATATTTAAAAGCAGAGACATTGCTTTGCCAACAAAGGTCCATCTAGTCAAAGCTATGGCTTTTCCAGTAGTCAAGTATGGATGTGAGAGTTGGGCCATAAAAAAGCTGAGTGCTGATGAATTGATGTTTTTGAACTCTGGTGTTGGAGAAGACTCTTCAGAGTCCCTCGGACTGCACGGAGATCAAACCAATCAATCCTAAAGGAAATCAGTCCTGAATATTCCTTGGAAGGACTGATGCTGAAGTTGAAAGTCCAATACTCTGGCTACCTTTGCGAAGAACTGACTCATTTAAAAAGACCCTGATCCTGGGAAAGGTTGAACGTGGGAGGAGATGGGGATGACAGAGTAAGAGATGGTTGGATGGCATCACTGACTCGATGGATATGAGTTTGAGTAAGCTCCAGGAGTTGGTGATAGACAGGGGAGCCAGGCATGCTGCAGTCCATGGGGTCACAAAGAGTTGTACACGACTGAGTAACTGAATTTATATATATATATATGCATATATACGCATTTCCTTAACACAAGTTTTTCCCCTAATAGCCAAATGTAGACATCTGTCCAATTAGTTTACTAATATCAATAAGAGGAACAGAAATAGAAACAATTGTTAATATTTATCTGGTTTTGCTCAAAAAAATAGTACAGCAAAATATATGTTTGAAATCTTGGTATTGTTAAAATAGATGCTTAGCACACTTCACAATTTATATATGGATTCAATGGACATGGGTTTGAGAATACTCCAGGAGATAGGAAGGACAGGGAAGCCTAGCATGCTGCAGTCCATGGGGTCGCAAAGAGACACAACTGAGCAACTGAACAGCAACAGAAAGAAAAGTTAAGGAAGATATTTTCCACCTCTTGCAGTACCAAGGAATTTGGGGTAAGATGGAGGAAGAAGGTAACATTTAGAAACTCCAGGGAAAGTACATAGGTGACCAAAAATACCCAAGCATTTGCAACACGAGAGAGTAAACCTCTACAAGTTTGCATGTTGACATTTCCAGTCCAGCCTTGGCATCAGAGCTAAAGTAATATTGCTAGATAGGTAGACAGGTAAAACTGAAACAGTACTTCTGTCTTTCCATGGCCTATGTGTAAGAGAGAAATCTTTGCCTATATGGCAGAAGAAAGTTTAAAAAAAAAAAAAAAAAAAACTCCCTAGATCCAAAGAAAAGAAAGCTATCTCTTGTGGGTATGTCAAGCTCAAAGACTTTCAGCTGAGCCCTGGTTCTTCACCTGGAAAATCATGTTTATTCAAATAGCTAAACACAGTGAGCTGCAGTGCAACAGGAATCCATCAGAGAGGAGACCAACAAAGAGTATCTAAAGAGCAACAGGATGATTAGAGGGCTTCATCTTCTCTGCTGCCAAGTAGAGGCCTTCAGCCATCTTTTCCCTATATACCCCAGTACTTCCTGGCAATGGAGCAAATCTAAAAAGACCAAGTGTTTTTCCTGAGGCATCTAAGAAGAGTTTGTGTTAAATAGAAAGTCATTGACATTGTTGACTACAGTGAGATCATAAAATGAAACTGAATTTCTGTTACCCAGTAGATTATTGTTCTTAGGAAAACCAGAACTGCAGACAATTTCAAAACCTATATATTTATTTTGTGTGAGAATTATTACAGTGTGAAGAAATTGGGAGGCCCAGTTTGTTCACTGATTGTCTTGCTGGCAAGTCTTGACTTTTATATATTTCCACATCTGTCATAATATTACCCAGAGTAAACATTAATGCTTAAATAGCAGAAATACATATATCCCACCAATATCCTTGTGGAGCTTTAGTCTACCAATGGTCCCCAACAAGGGCTAGTACTAGCTTCCTATAAGGTATTGGAAATGTGAGAAAATGTTTTTGCTTTTCACAATGGTTAGGAAGTGCTACAACATTCAGAGAGTGCGAGCCAAGGTTGCTAAATGTCAAACGACATTTTGCACTTAAACAAAACATTGTCTCTGCTAGTACTAGCTTCCTATAAGGTATTGGAAATGTGAGAAAATGTTTTTGCTTTTCACAATGGTTAGGAAGTGCTACAACATTCAGAGAGTGCGAGCCAAGGTTGCTAAATGTCAAACGACATTTTGCACTTAAACAAAACATTGTCTCACCCAAATTGCCAATAGAGCTCCCACTGAGAAATGGAGGCCCTGTAGTAAGAGATGGAGGACAGGCAAATTACAGAAAACAGAACAAGAGAGAGAAATAAATTACAGAAAACTCCTTTGCTCAATAATGTACACTACTGCTAACTTTTGATCTGTAAGCAAATGGTTCTCTTAAACTCACTTAAAGACTCTAATAAGTGCTGTGGGGTGTGGTGGTGGTAGTGGCCACAGGGGAGAGAGGTAGAGGTGAGCAGATGATGGAGATGGTGCAGGAGGCAGGTTAACTTCTCACCCTCTGAAATAAAACCTCTGGATAAAGATGGTAGCCTTCAGATTTTAGTGAAAACCAGACAGAGTCTTTGTAATAGGCTCATATTTCTACATGGCAACAGAATGTTAAAATCCATTAAGAGTATTTAAAGCTCATCCAGAAATTTCCATACTTTGAGCCAAAATGTATGTAGAAAGACTGTCGAGATCTTTTTATATTTCCTTTTTTAACCACATGTTTAAAACACATGAAGTAACTCTTCAAAATCTGAGACTGACATTTGCTTCAGAAGCTTCAATGTGACTGACTTCACTCCCTCAATTTCATATGTTCAACTACCAACAATATCAGGGGATGTGAAAAATGACTAAGTTTTATATAACACATTTTGGAGATATGGAATATTCTCTATTATGTCCAACAAATATACACATTTTACTCTCTAACATGAACCCATAAGAAAATTAAAAAGGCCTTTAACCTTACTTTCTCTACCAGCCTTGCCAATCAATTTTAGTAAATTGTAAACAGAACAAACACTATACTTATGGAGAAACTAAAAGAAATTTTCTCCTCTGAACTAGGATAAAACAGCCATATGCCTTTAGGTTCTTATTTTCCTTATAGTTTCTCTAATTAGTCTGTAAAATCCTTCACTGACCTTGAACTACATTTTCTCTTTTCTACAAGGTGTTTGGTTGCATATGAAAAACAATTGTATCCACTACAAAAAATAAACACTAACTCATGTAATGAAAACTTTAAAGAAACAGAGATGAAAGGAAATAAAAAGGTACATAAAAAGACACTGAATATATTTTGATCTCTGTTTTACATTTCCTCCTTGTTTTCTGTGGGGTTTATGCAGGATCTCAGAGAACATTAATAAGTACTTGTATTCTTCCTGCATAGTAAGGTAGGAAATAGAAGGCAAGACCAACTGGCTTGGAAATCAGCTTAGTAAAACATGTGGTTCTAATCAATTCAAATTTTGTCACACAACTTGCTTTTAAACTCATTTGAACTGAAAAGTAATCTCCAAAATTGTATTAACAAAACAAACTAAAAGAAGAAGCAACTTCTCAGCGTGGAGATATTTGCCTTGTTTTGGTCACTTAAAGGCCTTCCCTGGTAGCTCAGTCAGTAAAGAGTATGCTTGAAATGTGGGAGAGCCGGGTTCCATCCCTAGGACAGGAAGATCCCCTGGAGAAGGAAATGGCAACTCACTCCAGTATTCTTGCCTGGAGAATTCCATTGACAGAGGAGCTTGGTGGGCTACAGTCCATGGAGTCACAAAGAGAGTCGGACACGAATGACTGAGTGACTAACACTTGGCCTCTTAATATTAAGGGGGTGGTCCTAAGATGGCAGAGGAATAGGAAGGAGAGACCACTTTTTCCCCACAAATTCATCAAAAGAACATTTCAACGCTGAGTAAATTCCACAAACAACTTCTGAATGCCGGCAGAAGACATCAGGCACCCAGAGAAGTGGCTCATTGTCTTTGAAAACAGGTAGGAAAAAATATAAAAGACCAAAAAGAGAGACAAAAGAGGTAGGGAGAAAGCTCCATCCCAGGAAGGGAGTCTTAAGAGAGAAGTTTCTAAACACCAGGAAACACTCTCACTGCAGAGTCTGTGGTGAGCCTTGGAAGCACAGAGAGCAAGATAACAGGGAGGAAATAAATAAATAAAACCCACAGATTACGGGCCCAACGGTAACTCTCCCTGCGGAGAAGCAGCACAGATGCCTGCATCTGCCACTAGCAAGCGGGGGCTGGGCAGGGAGGTGCGGGCTGCATTTAAGGATCGGGCCTGAATGTCCACAGTGTACACAGAGTGAACTAACTTGGGCTAGCAAACCAGACTGTGAGATAGCTACCACGTGAAAAGCTCTAACATAAGACACCACCAGGACTGTGCACAGAACAAAGGACGGAACGGAATTAGGCGGCTGCAGACCATCCCCCTCTGGTGACAGGCAGCCAGAGCAGGAAGGGCCAAAAGGAGGCAATCACAGCCCCAGAGAGACATTAACTACCAAACTGCAAACAGGCTTCTTCGCTAAGACTTCTTGGGGTTCTGGATAGTCATCATCCGCCTGAGAAGGTGTGCCTGTTGTACAGCCAGAAAACTGAGCAGCCGGGACAGGAGAGGAGATACGTCGCAAAGACCATGCTTGCCAAACACCTGAGCTACTCAGACCTGAGAAGGGCACAAAACGCGGGCCCAACTGAGTCTGCGCCTCTGAGGACTACCTGAGTGCCTGAGCCTGAGCGGCTTAGACCTGGGAGGTGCATGCAGCCCAGGGCCGGCCTCAGACGGTTTCCAGCAGAGCAACCTAGAGCCTGAGCTGTGTGCGCCGTGAGCAGGGGCAGGCCCAGCCTGGCTGAGACACTGTGAGCATAAACCAGTGTTATTTGTTTGCAGCATCCCTCCCTCCTCACAGAGTTCTGCGCCTCTGAGGACTACCTGAGTGCCTGAGCCTGAGCGGCTTAGACCTGGGAGGTGCATGCAGCCCAGGGCCGGCCTCAGACGGTTTCCAGCAGAGCAACCTAGAGCCTGAGCTGTGTGCGCCGTGAGCAGGGGCAGGCCCAGCCTGGCTGAGACACTGTGAGCATAAACCAGTGTTATTTGTTTGCAGCATCCCTCCCTCCTCACAGAGTGACTGAACAAGTGAGTCTTTACAAAAGTGTCCACCACTGCCCCTCTTGTGTCAGGGTGGAAATCAGACACTGAAGAGACCAGCAAACCGAAGAAGCTAAAACAGAGGGAACTGCCTTGGAAGTGACAGGTGCAATAGATTAAAACCCTGTTGTTGGTACTGACTACATAGGAAGGGGCCTATAGATC
>SJYC01127354.1:0-24849 GCA_006408675.1 Madoqua kirkii
TCTTAAGGAAATGTCCAAAAATCATGCTGAGTTATCACATTAAAAATGATTATTAACTAAAATCCAATATCCATATTCTATGGCTGAACTAGGCTTTTCCAGATCTGGGAAACAATGACTGTGAATATCTATTGTAAACCATCAAAATCCACTAATTTTTATTAATGACCAAGCTAGTTGTCAAAAAGTATTTAGTAGGATATTCCCAGTATTATAGAAATAATCCTCAAACACTCAAGGAATGGCTATATTTTCTTCTTAAGGTGTCACTTGAAAATTAAGGCTCACAATATTAAAGAAAAGTTATTCTGCATGTGTGAAGCATTTACTAGATATAAAAATGATCTTTCTATTCTGTAAAGGGTAGAACCATAATCTGGTAGTGTTCAAGAATCATTCTGACAGTCTGATGCTTTGATAATATATTCCAGTAAGGGGAAGTCTCAGATGGAAATGAATCTAAAAGGAAGTTGAATCCCACACCTACAGTCTTATATGGCTGAACTGATTTGAATATATAAATCTGATGCTGAAGAAACTCCCGAGGTATCACTTGAAAACATTTGAAAAGCTTCACCTCTGAATTTTGTTGAAGGGTCAAACAGACAAAGTACAGTCCAATGAGGAAATGAAGAATTTATGTGTGAATGTCTAAGCCAGCAAGAATTGTTTCTGAAACAAAGTTTGCTCATACATACATCTATGTGCTTCTGATCCAAGCATGTTTTGTTTGAATATGCTATTTGACAGCTCAGTAAGAACATTATGCATCCCAGTGCATCTCAATATGCCTGTCTCTTTCTTTGAGACAGTCCTTTGATGTCCCCATCAGTCAGTCCCATACTACATGGCCTTGTTTCTTTGTCCATAGATGACATATTCAAGGGTGGGCACCTGACCAAATATAAGGCAATTAGATCTTCTCTCAAACAATGTTGGAATTTTGAGTTTAATCGGAGACTTCAGGTTTGTGCCAATTAGGTACCATCAAGGAAAATAAAAACTATTCTAGGTAATTAAATGCATTTGAAATGCACTGTGTGCAAGATCACCTGGACACTCAGCGGCATTTCCCAGATCCCTCAAGCGCCGTGCTTGAGCTGCCAAGTCGCGGTCTCTGTGGTGGGTCCCTAAGGCCCGCCGTTCTCCTCAACCCTCGACCGAGTCCAGCATCCCGCCCTCACGTCTGGGAAGTTTAGAGCTTACTACCATGAAGCCAGCGAGGACTAAACACCCAGGAAACCACCAGTGAAAAAGGATCCCACGTGAGTCTTAAAGACCCAGTTGGGGTGTGCTGTAGGGTACACCCACGAAGCCTTCCAGACCAAGAGTGTTGCCTAGAGGTAATCAATAACTCAACAGTTTAGCTTCATACTCCTGAGGGTGACAGACTCAACAGAAATGGAGATATCAGGAGACTCGGTATTCATTTAAACAAGTTTTTGGCACTCATACCACCCAAAAGGAGCTCTTTGATGTTGTGGCTAATTCCTTGGTAGATGACCTCATTCATGGCAAAAATGGGTTTTCTATACATGGGGTGGCAGCCAGGACAAGCTACTCATGCATGACATCAGGGGCAGTGGCCCAGAGGAGCAACCCTGTGTCCAAGGAGCGGTGGCTGTGTAGGAGCAAGAGGGCGGAGAGGAGCTACTCCATGTTCAAAGTCAGGAGGGGCGGCCATGAGGAGATACCCCTCATCCAAGATAAGAAGCAGTGGCTGCGCTTCACTGGAGCAGCTGTGAAGAGATATCCCACACCCAAGGTAAGAGAAACCCAAGATGGTAGGTGTAGTGAGAGGGCATCAGAGGGCAGACACACTGAAACCATAATCACAGAAAACTGGCCAGTCTGATCCCACAGACCTCAGCCTTGTCTAACTCAATGAAACTAAGCCATGCCATTGTGGGGCCACCCAAGAAGGGCGGGTCATGGTGGAGAGGTCTGACAGAATGTGGTCCACTGGAGAAGGGAATGGCAAATCACTTCAGTATTCTTGCCTTGAGAACCCCATGAACACTATGGAAGGCAAAATGGTAGGATACTGAAATAGGAACTCCCCAGGTTGGTAGTTGTCCAATATGCTGCTGGAGATCAGTGGAGAAATAACTCCAGAAAGAATGAAGGGATGGAGCCAAAGCAAAAACAATACCCAGCTGTGGATGTGACTGGTGATAGAAGCAAGGTCCAGTGCTGTAAAGAGCAATATTGCATAGGAACCTGGAATATCAGATCCATGAATCAAGGCAAATTGGAAGTGGTCGAACAGGAGATGGCAAGAGTGAACATCGACATTCTAGAAATCAGCCAACTAAAATGGACTGGAATTGGTGAATTTAACTCAGATGACCATTATATCTACTACTGTGGGCATGAATTCCTTAGAAGAAATGGAATAGCCCTAATAATCAATGAAAGAGTCTGAAATACAGTCCTTAGGTACAGTCTCAAAAAGGACAGAATAATCTCTGTTTCCAAGGCAAACCATTCAACACAGTAATCCAAGTCTATACCACAACCAGCAATGCTGAAGAAGCTGAAGTTGAAAACGGTTTTCTAAAGACCTACAAGACCTTCTAGAACTAACACCTAAAAAAGATGTCCTTTTCATTGTAGGGGACTGTAAGTAGGAAGTTAAGAGATACCTGGTTAACAGGTAAATGTGGCCTTGGAGTACAAAATGAAGCGGGTCAAAGGCAAACAGAGTTTTGCCAAGAGAACACACCAGTCATAGCAAATACCCTCTTCCAACAACACAAGAGAAGACTCTACACATGGACATAACCAGATGGTCAACACTGAAATCAGATTGATTATATTCTTTGCAGCCAAAGATGGAGAAGCTCTATACAGTCAGCAAAAACAAGACTGGGAGCTGACTGTGGCTCAGATCATGAACTCCTTATTGCCAAATTCAGACTTAAATTGAAGAAAGTAGGGAAAACCACTAGGCCGTTCAGGTATGACCTAAATCAAATCCCTTACGATTATACAGTACAAGTGAGAAATAGATTTAAGGGGCTAGATCTGATAGATAGAGTACCTGATGAACTATGGGCAGAGGTTTCTGACATTGTACAGAAGACAGACAGGGATCAAGACCATCCCCATGGAAAAGAAATAGAACTCCTTATTACCAAATTCAGACTGAAATTGAAGAAGGTAGGGAAAACCACTAGGCCATTCAGGTATGACCTAAATCAAATCCCTTATGATTATACAGTGGAAGTGAGAAATAGATTTAAGGACCTAGATCTGATAGACAGAGTGCCTAATGAACTATAGAATGAGGTTCATGACATCGTACAGGAAACAGGGATCAAGGCCATCTCCATGGAAAAGAAATGCAAAAAAGCAAAATGTTTGTCTGGGGAGGCCTTAAAAAGAGTTGTGAAAAGAAGAGAAGTGAAAAGCAAAGGAGAAAAGGAAAGATATAAGCATCTGAATGCAGAGTTCCAAAGAATAGCAAGGAGAGATAAAAAAGCCTTCCTCAGCGATCAATGCAAAGAAATAGAGGAAAAGAACCAAATGGGAAAGACTAGAGATCTCTTCAAGAAAATTAGAGATACCAAGGGAACACTTCATGCAAAGATGGACTGGATAAAGGACAGAAATGGTATGGACATAACAGAAGCAGACGTACTGTTGTCACTACTATTTTACTAGAGAAGACATGAAGGTAAAATGAAAGAAATTAAGAATATTTGTCCAAGGTAGCCTAACTGATCTGACAGAAACCAGGATTTGAGGCTAAATAATCTGGTTTCAGGTTCCAGGTGGAATATACATATTTAATATGTTGCTTCTCTGAAATATATTTGAATACTCTTCCACAACAAGTATGTACTTTCAGTCTATTTATATTTTATCAGTTCAATAATATTACTCTCTTTTTTAAAAAAGTTAACCTTAGTAATTAACATTACAATACCCCTTCATTTTGTTTCCAACTCATTGACCTCAACTATGTTTCATTTTTAGCCATCCAAAATTTTATTATACTCTTTCATCCTCTCCAGACAAGTAGTTCTAGTCCTTTAAAATTGTAATGTCTTATTATTCCTTACTACATGTCATCTGAATTTTATCTTCTTCATATGTCTTTCCCAACATACCTAATTAGAAGAATTTACCTTTTTTGTCAGTACTACTGAACATTCTCACAAAAGAACAGAAAAACCAGAGTGCAAAATAATTTTACTTCTCTCTTTCCTTGATGTTATAAACTAAGTAGTTTCAGGTTTGAGATATTAGCATAACACAGTGACATAGAATGAAGAGGAACAATAAGAGACCACAAATGGGAAGGGAGAAAAAAATTCCTATTTAGAATGGAATATGATCTTTTAAAAGGAGAATAACAATAAGATAAAAATAAGTGTATAAACAGCTCTAAATATTGGCTCCATTTTCTGTTTCATGAATTCTACCTCCCTGTTCAAAGGCCATCTTGAATATAACTTCTCTGAAATTACTAACATGACAACATCTCAAGAATATCCTCTCCCTCATCTGCCTCCTAAGCAGTTTATGCACTTTGCACCTAACTTTTCATTACAATTGTTTCAGGTTACATTACATGTGATGATCACTTGCCTGATCCAACTAGACTTACCAGCTTCTTCTCCCCTGGTGCCCAGAGCAGTGTTGCAGAGTACAAGGCATGTGGACTTTGAGAAAGAACTAAGATTAAATTACCGTTCAGTCACTGACTAGATGTAAGATCTTCTTTCAATAGCTTCAGTTGTACAGTGGAGGTTACAATAACCGTCAGGATTATGGGGGAAATTTAATGAGATAGCTTGTATAAAGTTTCTGATATAATGTAGACATTCTGTAAAAGGAAGCTGTTAGTTTCTTCACTGAAGATATACTGTGGATTCTAGCAGGGAGAGGAGAAGGAAGGAAGGAAGAACTGAAGGTATGTCTCAACTCCAGTCACTATTCAGTGTAGGGCTCCATTCTTTGATGAGGTTGAGCTCAGAGAAGAGATGGGTACTAGACAGGAAGAGGGACCAAGACATAATCCTCATTTTGCATCATAAATCCAAGACTTTACTGGGCTAAGTGGGAGAAGTGGAATACCAAAAATGAGGAGTCAATATCCAGTGTTTGTTGGTGGTAAAAGAAATTGAGAAGAGTAAAACAGAAGCCTGGCTTGCAGACTGCCTTCCGTATTCAAAGTAAATGAATTAATTCCAAGGCAGTGGGGTGTAGTAAAGCTATGAATATGTATATCCAGATAGACTTGGAAACCAAGGTCTTTTCGAGCCTATATCTGGGAGCAGTGTAATGCAACTGCAACATGAATTTGGGGAAATCAGGCACAGGAGAAATATGATCAAGACTTAAAGCTGAAGCATCTGTGCCAAAATCAGGCGCTATAAATTCCAAGAATTCCTGAGATGGAATCAGAGTTTAGAAAATAATTCCATTTTTATTCATTTTTAGATAATGAACCCCTTTAAATGCTTTTGGTCATTTCTGAAACCTCGGAGAGTGCCAGAGATCTGACTTTCCAGCCTACAGACTGGGAATCCACTTAAATATTAAAGAGCTTTCTATGTTCTCCATGATTTCAAATAGAATCCAACAGGATTGCCATAAATGCTCCAAACTTTCCCAAATCAGCCTAAGATTAAACCAATAGACACTTCCATATAGTATACATAACTAGATTATAAGGAGCACTAAACCTCTCTGTGGCCCTAACAATTGCTGGCACAGCCTCAGGACAAGTTCTTGCTACTTCTCCCAAGAGAAGTTGAATAATTATGTTGAACATCACAAGTAGGAAGAAGTGTTTGGAAGGGAAATGATAGCAAACAGTTGAAGGGAAAGTACTGGTGAAATGGTTGAAAAGAGAAGAGATAAATAAAAGCAGTGAAAAGTAATTTCAAGATGAAATTGTAATTTTTATAAATTTTCTATGGCAATTGGCATAAAATATTTTAATATCTTTAAAGTAGAATACTTAATTTGAGGTCATGAAATGAAATTAACCAGCTACCCCAAAGTGAAACTGAATATGTGATCAACAGCTCATTTGCCCTGTGGCTGGAGGAAGGCAAATGAAAATGCCAAGACATGATTAACCCAAACTGAATTGGGTAGGAAGAAGACACTTGCCCATTTAATTTGATTTGTGGGCTTAGCCAGTGCATGGGGACCTTTGCACTGCTATTCTATTCTAAAGGAACTTCTAGAGAACAACTCTTACAGCTCTGTTGATGCTTTTTTCTCTAAAGGGAAATATCAGAAGACTGTCTCTTTAGCACTATTTTAATTTTGCTCAGTTTGAAAGTATTGTACATGTGTGAATCTCATGATTATGATCTTAATTAGGATCACATTTAGATTCAGATTTAAACTGGAGTAGATAATCATTTCCATTACCTTGTACTAAATATAAGGAATCAGGTTCTCAAGCACTATACAAATACAGGATCTTATTAGTGTTTTGTTCTCTCTGTCTCTGCCTGTTTTGTTTCTCCTTTCTGAAACCCGTTATTATGAATGTTTAGGAAGCAGCAAGAACATATGCACCAGTAATTTTTTTATTTTTGGGGGGGGTGGATGGGGGAATAAAGACGACAGTTTCAAAATATATTTCTAGTTTGACTGTTCTCTAATGAAAGTCGCATTCTCTTTCACATGGTGGTTGCCACCACTGAATTGCTCTGTTTCACAAGTCCTATTTGGCCCAGCATTCTATTGAAATAAGAGTCATAGATTTCCTTGAAATATTGAAGTATTTTACATAAGGAAATTTGATATGGCTAGAAAAATATAATTGCTCCTGTCTGATAAAATGTAAAGAATCATTCTGCCTGTAATAATCTACTCAAGAAAATATTTCTCTAGCTTAAAAATTACATGTAACTAGTAAGTGGGACCTACCTCTGAGGGGTCTTATTAGTGTATTAATATATTGTTTTCCTTTTAAAGGTAACGAAAAACGAGTTTTAGGGGATTCTTTTCTTGCTATAGAGGACTGATACAAAAGAGAAGTCCAGTAATGCCCCTCTGTGGCAAAAGCAAGGCATAGCCAGTTCCTTTCACAATGAGAAGACGCAAAGCCATTTCAAGCTCACCCGATCTCTCCATTTATGAATTAGATGTTTGGAAAAGGAATAGCTAAAATAGAAGCAATCTGCATTAAGCCCAGGGACATAAATGATTAATAAGAATATATTATGTTTAAATAAGTTCAACCACTGCAAAAAAACTTATGTATATATTCAGAAAATGCTAACAGCAGAATTTTAGAAACATTTCTTTTTAGTATAATAACAGTTAACTCATAATTTAGAGAAATCAATATTCTTGATCATGAAAAAGTCTTTAAAGTGTTACTGATGATGTATACAGTGAGAAATAGAAATATATTCCTTTATTCCTCAGAAACTTAAATATTAAATATGTAACAAAAAAAAGTTAACTCATTAATCCATCTTTACAAATGTATTAGACTGTACATCTCTGTCAATGGTAGTCCAGACTGATTTAGCACTTTAACTGAGAGGAACAATTTATCTTCTGGAAGCTGCATCTTCTCTGTATAGCTCTTGTGAAAAAGTTCTTCCTTACATTGAGATGTTATCTTTCTATCTGAGACTTCTTCTCATTGGTCTGATACCCTCCACCATATCTGTTCATGCCAAAATTTCTAAACAATAATAATTTAAATATTTTTAGATGATGCCTTTGGTACATCCTATTCTTGTCCCTAGGTCATACAGAATATATTCCCTGAAGTTCAGGGTCTGAACTTTCTTCATTAAGGAGTTTCAAGTGTCTTTATATTCAATCTCTTTTGAATGTGTTCAGTTTATCTAATTATCTCTTAAATCATTATCACTGCAAAAATCTAAGCATTCTTAAGAAAAGTGGGCCTATACCCATATTAATCCTACAATCTATTTATTCAATTAATGTACCCTCTCAATCTATATTAGCTTTGGGGCATCTACATCATGTTGTTGATTTCTAGAAATATGATTGTCATCTAATACCTCTAGGCATTTTCACACATTCTGCTCAGAAGCTGCTCCTTCTCCATCCTCTCTAAGTACAGCTATAGTTCTGGTTTCTGACCCAAGAACAGGACCTCACATTCACCCCTGTTAAATTTTATTATTTTTTCAGCTCAAAATGTTTCAGCCTGTCAAGATCTTTCGGGATCCCAATTCTGCCATCTAACACATTCTTTATCCCTCCCAGCCTTGTCATCTACAAATTTGATGAGACTTCTCTCTACAGTTTCATCCAAGTCACTAGCTCTAAAGTGAGTGAATCCGACAAGACCATAGACACAGCCTGGAGGTGATCAACAGAAATTTCTCTCCAGATGGATGTTTATCTATAAATCAGGTTTTTGGTTACTATTATGTCAATTTTTAGTTTACCTAATTATGAGGACACTCTATTCATATGTCCTTCTATCCATGAGAATACATGATATGCTTTGATAAATGAATTATTGAAGTACAAATACTCCATCTCAAATGTTTTATCATCAATTTAGTAGCTCGGTTACAGAAAGAGGTGAAGTAAATCTGTTTCATTTATTTAGTGACCACATGGTGATCCATAGTGACTATTACTTGCTAGGATTCTAAGATTAAGGAATTCTCCCAGTTAAATTATTGTCTCATGACAAAAGTATATGAGCTGAAAGGAGATAGGACAGTTAGTAATCTTAAATCTTTTTAAAGATAAATCTTAATCTATTTTAAAACAGTGAAACCTATTCTTCAAGTAAAGATATATTTTCATGTATGTATATCTATAAAAATATACATACACCCTTGTTTTATAAAGGGTAAAACTTTTCTGATTAAAACTGTATTGGGATAAAGTACCAAGAGCCTCATTGATTTGAAGCTCCAGACTCCTCCAGCTATTTATCAGGTTTCCCTGAAAAATCCCTAGAAAGTCTCAGAATACAGTTTTAAAAGCACTGCTTTAAGCCATTTTTAGCCACTTTACCAATATGAATTAATTTTAAAGTCAGCTTTCAAAAAAAACAGGCAGTTGTAAGAAGTATCTTAAAGCAAAACTACATTTTGATAAAACAGAGGAAAGGGAATACTGGATAGAATCTAAAATCAGGGAGCACATTGAAACTATTCAGCTCTTAAGGATTGGTAAGGTAAGATTCCTCTGAATTCTCTCACTGACCACATAAAGTTACCAGTCTAGCATATCCCTTCACATTTTAGGCACAGACTCAATTCATAGATGAAGGGAAAGCATTCATAAAACTATAAGGCAAACATGTAATGCAAATCTTTGCATTTTCACTAAAACAGGAGCATGAGCTTCTATTAAGACTATAAATAGATTGGAACCATTTGCCAGTAACAGTATAGAATATTTAAAAATAATTATATACTTTTTGGAATTCAAAGACATCTTTTGCAACATTCACATAAGTCTCTCATTTAATAAACATTTATTGAGCATCTACTATGTCTCAGGCATCTAATTAAGTACTTTTGAAAATTGTAGCATCACAGAAGCAGTGAGACATGTGAGGATACTGAGATTCCAAGTAGCTAAGTTTCTTGCCCAAATTCACAAATGAGTAAGAAGTGCTAGGATTTAAACCAAAAAAGATTCTGTCCCACCTCTCAAGAAGTTCCCTGTATAATCAGAGATGTTACATAAATAAATAATTACATAGATTATTGCATTTATAGATTCATGCTGACAGGTCTCCTGTTTTTACAAGGGCTTTCTTCACCATGCTTGAGAGAAGCATGAAAACGGAAGACAGAGCAGTAAATCTGTTCCCACACTTAAGAGAGACAGATGTCAGTTGCTATCCTATTAAGAAAACAGAAAGTACACTTCCTTCACATTCTAGTGTTTAAAGGACTATCACCTAATAGTCAGCTGTACTGAAGTTCGTTCACAACATATGCTTTTAAAATGGCTTGCCAGAGAACAGCTTTCGAGATTCCACTCTTGCACATCTCCAAGGCTTCTGCTAATTCTGTGGTTCTGAAAATGCTAAAGAGACTTTAAAGCATGTTTATGTTGATGGCAGCTCTTAAGGCCTTGGTTAATTTTTTTCGTGGCAGCAGAGAAAAAGAAACAGGACCTGCATTTGGCACCAATACATTCCTGGCCTCCTCACTGTGCCAAAAAGCCTGACTTGCAGCATTTGTAGTGGTTTTCAGCTGCTGCAGACCTCTTCTCTGCAGCTTAGCAGATGGTTAGAGCAGTAGCTAAAGCAACAGAGGCCATTTTAAGCTCCAAGAAATGTAGCAGGTGCTGCAGGTTTAAAAAGAAAATTATTCCTCACTTTGTATTTCATCATTCTCTTTTATCTTCGTGTGTGAGAGATTTTTTTTTCCCTCTCCTGCTTCTGTTTACACCTAACATAGTAGTAGAGTATGAACTTAAGAAAAGGTGACAAATGTGCAAGAATAACTGCATATCAATGAAGGATAATACTTCTGGGTATCTTCAGCAGAATGCTGTCTTTTAAGATATTTTCTACTTGGGGCTTATGGTATTTCCTCCTATGAATGCATAATTTCACCTTAACATGTATCCAAAATTTGACGTGGGAGGAATCTCATAGTATTTGAGATCAGAAGTATTTTAATGAATAAGTACAGGATAATTTGGGAAAGTAATTTTAAAGAAATTAGGTACAGAATTAAGCTCATTTAACTAGTATTAGGACCCCTGAATTGCCACCTGCCATTGGCAACTAAAAGAAATTGTCCTGGTACTACTCTCTCCCGGTTTTCCTCCTGCCTTTCAGGCCACTCCTCATTTTCCTGCCCCTCGTCAATTTTAATTTTACATAGGGTTCCATCCTGGTGGCTCAGATGGTAAAGAATCTGCCTGCAATGCGGGAGACCTGGGTTTGATCCCTGCGCTGGGAAGATCCCCTGGATAAGGGAATGGCAACCCACTCCAGTATTCTTGCCTGCAGAATGCCATGGACAGAGAAGCCTGGTGAACTACAGTCCCTGGAGTAGCAAAGAGTCAGACACATCTGAGTGACTAACACACACACTTGGGTGTCAGGGCTTGGTGTTCTATGAGTTTTCCATGGATGACTTCCGTCTAAATTCCTGGCGTCAACTATTACCCATATGCTAATGATGGCTGGGATAGTCTTTGTTTCAGATCTACATGATCAGCCCATTCAAATCAGTGAATCACAAGTGTAACCAACACTTTCTTCTCCTCTCCCTGTGCCAAATCAGTTTCCAGATCACTGTGTAAGTGAGGTGTATTAGCTTCTACCTGGTCCTGCAAGCCAGAAACCTGGAAGTTAGACTGTAGTTCTCCCTCCCTTCACTCTGAACCAAACACATCACTGAGGTTTGTCACTTCTACTACTGAACTATCCCTGGAAATTTTTTTCTTGTCCTTTCCATGTCTACTGCCTTTCCTCAGGCCCTTACCACTTGTTGACTGGATTATGCTACTAGCCTCTGAACATGACTCCTCTGTTAGCAATTTACTCACTTTATATTATATCTAAAATGCTATCCAAACATGTTACTTTCCTATCTTCTTTCTCAATTTCTCCTACCCTTCATAATTCAGGCTTAGTCAACCTCCTCTCCTTCCTTTTCTAATATTCATGATCTACATAGTTAAGCTACATTGAACTGCTTATAGTTCCCTTAAATTCTATCTTAATATATACTCACACACTGCTTCTCCTGTCTAGAACTAGACATCTCTCTTCTAGGTAGTCTCACCACTAGGGAGTTCTTCCATCACAGTGGTTAACTGTACATACTGGTAGAAGGCCAAACCACAAACTGGTAAACCACATGGATTCTGGGGACAGACAGATCCTAATTTAATATTAACTGGGCCTCTACTAGTTGTGTGACACTGGGCAAGTGTCCTCACCGTCTCCATTCCTTTGTGTTTCTCATAGTTTCTATACTTTGGGGTTATTGTACAGCTGAAATGATATGACACGTGTGAAATATCTGAAGCAAATCCTGCCATATTCAAAGCACACAGTAGGATTTCGCTGGTGGTCCAGTTATTAAGAATCCACCTGCTAATGCAGTCATCATGGGTTCAATCCTTGGTCCAGAAAGAGTCCATATGGTGCAGGGCAACTAAGCCTGTGTGTCATAACTACTGAAGCCCACTCCCCCTAGAGCCCATGCTCTGCAATGACAAGCCTGTGCACCTCAGCTAGAGAGCAGCCCTTACTCACTGTAACCAGACAAAGCCTGAGTGCAGCCACAAAGACCCAGTGTAGCCAAAATAAATTTTCTTAAAAAAATTTTTACATATAGTAAGCCATTGTTATTATAATGATTGGTTTACTTTGTGTGA
The DNA here is from genome assembly GCA_006408675.1 of Madoqua kirkii. Lineage (NCBI taxonomy): Eukaryota > Metazoa > Chordata > Mammalia > Artiodactyla > Bovidae > Madoqua > Madoqua kirkii. The sequence continues at coordinate 12,334 of SJYC01127354.1, forward strand.
CTTTCTTGAAGGCCAGATGAATGATCTACAACTCCATATCACCATGCCAGATGCAGAGTGACTACTCAACAGATGTTTCCTTGAATAGGTTAAGATTGTTTTTCACTAAGTGTTTATGAATCATCAAGGATATTCAAGCCTCTTTTATAAGAAATATTGTTAGCTTCTCCTCTTTACCACTAATTTCATTGTAGATCTAAAACATCTAAGATGTTTTTATAATTTTTTCAAAAAAGATGTCTCAGTAAAATTGGATTGAAAAAACTGTCTGGATATCTCTTGAGCCCTTGTAAATTATTTTTAATCTGCCTAGCAACAACTTAACCCAAATTACTAGAGTTAATATATTATGTTTCATTTCATCATTTAGCTCATAATTTATTTTTTAAGCATGTATCATGCATTCTGTTTACTAAATACCTCATTATGGAAAATATTCTTCCCTTCTAACCATAGTCTTTATAATATTATATAAATTAGATATTGTATAAGAGGATGTAGTGAAGAATGGTATTTGAGAGTGATAAACTCACTCTGAAAAGAAAGATGACCACACTCAGGTCCCCAAAACATGTGAGACTGCATAATATAAAAACACCAATGCCCTAATGATAACATACACTAAAATAAAAAATAAAACAAAACAATAAAAGTAATAGTAAGTGCCTGGCACACAATCAACTGTACAGCAGTATCTGTAGATTGAACTCAAATGTGGAACCCTTGCCATCACAAATGATTTATGAAAAGTCTATATCCAAATCCATAGTAATAATAATGATCACACATTGCATGTACACCATTTTTCATTAAAGAGTTTATTTCAATTGCTGAAATTTACTCAACCGAAGGTAGTCAACAGAACACAATTTGTCTAATATTAGCCTTCATTATATGTAATCAAGGTGTTGATGCTGAACTGCTGGTGTTTATCACATTAGCTGGAAAGGAAATAAACCTTTCCATTAGAATGTTAGATTGGATTAATAGTTGATATAAGGAGCATCATAAACTAACACCCTGTTCAAAAGCAATCTATTGACTAAAACAGTCATTTCCTGAGCAAATGCAGAGGTTCTATTATGTTCCATGCTAGTCTAATTAAATATAAACTATGTAAGCTAATTAAGATAGCTAGAAAAATACATATTTCAGATTTATTAAAAGAAAAACTTGACAATATTTTAATGGACATCTTAATATGAATTCCTCCTCTACACCTGACCAAGAAAATACTAATTTTCATGATCATCAGTATCCTCATTTACCCACTATCTATGCAGAGCTTCATCATCAAGAAAATAACCTTATAGCACTGTAATTAGAGTGATTATAGTGGTCCAGGACATTCAGAACAATCATATTTCATAGTTACCACAGTTCTTCATATTTTAATGTTTCTATTGACTTTGCCTGAAAGACCAACTGGAAAACTCCTAATCTTGCTTCAGTGCTCAGTTCAACTCTCATCTCATGTGAAACTTCACTTGAGTAAAGCTAAGTTAGTATCTTTCTTTTTTTTCACTCTTTTTTCTTTATCCGAATTAGAGACTGCTGAGGCATTTTGCTTCTATTTAAATTATAGGACAGACTTACATATCTTATTGTTTGAGTCCCAATTAAACTGTTTACTTATCTTTGTTTACCGCATATGCAACAGAATGCCAAACACACAGAGGACATGAAATCAATAGTTTTGAATAAATAGTCAATGATCATGCTTTCTGTTAATAATAAAGTTTTTGTTTCAATGTAGTCTTAGGTTCACAAAAAGTAAGTGGAAAGAACAGAGAGTGCCCGTAAACTCCACACTCCAACACATATACAACTTCCCACATTATCAGCATCTTATACCACAGTGGTATGTATTGCAATCAATGAACCTACATAAACACATCATTGGGCTTCCCTGTTGTGTGTGTGTTCATTCACTTCAGTAGTGTTTGACTCAAAATCTAGCAAGAATACTGGAGTAGGTTGCTATACCCTCCTCCAGGGGATCTTCCCAACGCAGGAATCTAACCTGTGTCTCTTACATCTCCTGCATTGGCATGGGGATTCTTTGCCACTTGTGCCATCTGGGAAGCCCGAGGTTCCTTGGTGGCTCAGTGGTAAAAAAAAAAAAAATCTGCCTGCCAAGCAGGAGACATACAATACACAGTCCCGTCCTTTTGGCTCCTTCTACTTAATAATACACATTTAAAATTTTTTCATATCTTTCCATGCCCTGATAGAAGTGAATAATAATCCATTGTTTGGAAATACTGCAGTTTATTTATCCATTCAACTATTGAAGAATATCTTGGTTCTTTAAAGTTTTGACAATTATAAATAAAGCTTCTATAAAATTCCTTGTGCTGTTTTTGTGTGGATTTAAGTTTTCAATTCGAGTAAATACCAAGAAGTGAATTTCTTGATCATATAGTATGAATGTGTCTAGTTTTATAAGAAACAAACTGTTTTCCAAAATGACTGCACCATTTTGCATTCCCACTAGCAATAGATGAGAGTTCCTATAACTCCACATACTTGCTGCCATTTGTGTTGTCAGTGGTTTGGATTTTGGCCCTTCTAACATCTATGCAGTGGTATTATCTCGTTTTAATTTGCACATACGTAATGACATAAAATGTGGAGCCATCTTTTTAAATACTTTTTGACATCTACATGACTTCTTTGGTGAGGTATCTGGTTAGGTCTTTTGCCCATTTTTAATTGAGTTGTTCATTTTGTTATTGTTTAATTTCATGAGTTCTTTTATATTTTGGATAACAGGTCTTTATCAGATGTGTCTTTTACCAATATTTTCTCTCAGCCTGTGGTTTTTCTACCCATTCTAAATCACTTAGTTTTTATTTAATTCTACAGGACTTATTTTGCATATTTCCTGGTATATTGCCTCATAATTAAGGAGTCTGGGGCTGTGCTCTTCTAACATTTCATGGATCTACCCTCACAAAATTATTCCATAACTAAATATTTATCAATAATTATAATTTGCATCTTTTATCAGCTTCATAATTTGAAGAGTCATTTCATATGTATATATAATCTCACTTCCATCTAAATTATTGATTAAAAGAAATGGAAGATTTTAAAAAAGAAAAATAGCCATAGGACTTCCCTGGTGGTGCAGTCATCAAGCCTTCACATTTCAATGTAGAGGGTGCAGCGTTGATTACTGATCGGGGAACTAAGATCGTACATGCCTCATGGCCAAAGAACTAAAGCATAAAATGGAAGCAGTATTGTAACAAATTCAATGAAAAGATTTTCATAAATAAAACAAAACAAACAGCCACAGCCTTTACTGGTTGTATGCAGCTTAGCATCAAGACGCCTACTAGGTTCCCTTCCATTCAGAAGTGGCTATGTTTTAGCTTGTTAGTTATGTATTTGGAGATGCTATTCCTTCCTCTGATAATTTCTTTTACTCAAATTAATCAAGCATAACAAATGGGATATAATCAAAATGCATCTTGACTTTTTACTCCCATTGCCCCCTTTAAAATTTATTCAGTAGAAAGTCTCTTTTTCCCTGACCCTAAATTAAAAATCTCTAGGCTCCATGACTTTCTACCTTTATACAACCAGTTTAAATCCAAAGTATAGTCTAGATTCAGAAATTAGAACACTCTGTCCCATATAATCAATACACTGAATTTAATTTAGAATAGGATTGTTTCCTTTCTTCCAACCAAAGCTGACAAGCCTTGGAGAAGGGGAATAGTGGGTTTCTTCTCACTTTTTCTAATTCTTCTCCCACATTGTGTTAACCTTGATAGTAGGCCTCTATATTCTTGTAACACAGAGAGAAAGAAGGGAAAACAGGTTAAGAAAAACTAGAACTGGCACTCTCACAGCTGAGTCTTGTGGCATCTTGATCTGTGGGATGTTAAAGCTGACTGCATTAGGGGACATGTTTGTTTACTGAGAAATCCTACTTAATCTTCACAAGGAGATATGACAAAATCATTCATCATGAGGGATAGTTATAGCAAAGCAAAGCAAAGGATGATGAAATAATGCTGTAAAAGATCTGTATGTGTCTAGTGCCTCCTTTACTAAGCCTTTCTTTGGCACATCTTTAATTCTATATGCTTATCTAAAGTATACTCTGCTCGGAAAAAAAATGATCTTTGATATGTGCATTTATGAGATTTTTCAAAAAATAAAAGAGCCTCTGACAGAGTCATTTTGAATGACTGCATATTTTAGTTATATGTGCAAAAAATTATGTACTTTTTTACACTAAATTATACTTCTATAGGAAAAAGTTTATTTCAAAAGTAATCAGTTTCAGTTCAATTTTATTACAGGTTATTTGCTTACCATTAAAGGGAAAACAATTTTTCCAATCCAAATCAACAAATATAGACATTGATTATTGGTCAAAAAGGAGACAAATGATCCCTTCCCCAAGGATACATTGGACAAAGATTTCTCAAAAAAAAAAAACAAAACTGGTTTAGTGTTTCAATATAAAAATTCAGTGGTAAATGTCTGAAGGCATTATTTCCCATAATGCCTCACTGGATAAGAAATGCACTCAGTATCCCTAACCAAATAGTCACTGTGTAACACACACCAGATACTAAATTCAATTTTCTGCTTGGGTAAAATGGAATAATAGTTGGGCTCCTGTTTCTATATATGGCTAAGACTACTGATGACACTCAAAAAGAAATGTTAAAATTTCAAAACAGAGTTATTATTGATAATAGAGTAATAACCATTTAAGAGATCCATAAATTTCATATATCTTCAAGTAACTAGTCCTCAATCAAAAATCACAGCTGATACTAACTTTTAAATTCCAGGCATTCAAAAGCATTCTATAGCAGGCCAATTTAACCATCTCCTCTTCCTCTATTAGCTTTCAAAATATGTAGGACCTTGCCCGTGAATTATAAACAAAGCAAAACATAATTTTAAAAAACAAAACCTATTATCCTGATCAGAAGAAATGTATCAGTCATATGAATAAAATCAGAAATCTGCATATGCCAGCTATAAAATCTCAAAGACATTGTGTTAATTATTGCTCAGGCCTGAAAGTGTTAATCGCTCAGTCCTGTCTGACTCTTTGCAATATCATGGACTGTAGCCCACTAGGCTCCTCTGTATGGAATTTTCCAGGCAAGAATATTGGAGTGGGCTGCCATTTCCTTCTCCAAGGGATCTTCCTGGCCCATGGATCAAACCTAGGTCTCCTGTATTGCAGGCAGATTCTTTACCTTCTGAGCCACCAGGGAAGCCCCATTGCTCAGGTCTAGGTACATGCTGATTATATTCAAGTGTAATTTGGAGTTCAGGAAGTGATAGATACTGCTTCTTATAAATTTAGATACTTTCTTTTTTATTAATATAGCACTTTTATTACTGGAGTATAAAAAAAAGAGTACAAGAGTCATGGCTATCTTTGCCTCCATACACTCTAATCTTGTTATAGAGTTTGTCTATAGCCAAAATGCAGCTGTACAGCTAATTTCAGACCTACCAGCCTTGACAACATTCTCTTTCATAAGCATCTGGTGATTAACCATTTGAAAAAGTGTGATTGAATTCCAGATGGAGCTGACTTCATATAGCTCCAGACTAGTCAGTTTAGGAGCAGATATCTTTAGTGTTACTGACTATTTAAAATTATACGGTGCTGGAGGTTTTTGGTTTTTTGTTTGCTTATTTCCCTCTGGCTGCACTGGGTCTTCCTGAGGTACACAGGCTCTTTGTTGCTGCGAGTGGGCTTTTCCCAGCTGCCATGAACGAGGACTACTCTTGAGTTGCAGTGTGCAGTCGTCTCACTTCAGTGGCTCCATTGTTGTGGAGCATGGGCTCTAGGGCACATGAGCTTCAGCAGATGCAGCTTGAAGGATCTAGAGTGCAGTTGAGGCATATGGGCTTAGTTTTCTAGAGGCAAATAGGATCTTTCCAGACAAGGAATCTAACCCATGTCCTCTGCATTGGCAGGTGGATTCTTAACCATTAGATCACCAGGGAAGTTCTGGAGGTTTTTAATATGTTAAAGAGAAAAGAAAAAATCTAAGCCTATTGTTCTTTTCTATAACTACAGCAGTAGTCTAGGAGTAGTTTAGGAGTAATTATAACAAAGACAATAAAATGTTGGGTAGCACTCTCCAGCACTGACTTATGTAGTCATATATTTACACACATGTTCAGAGAGAGAATTCCTAATAAGATAATAAATGTTCCACTATTTTCTTACTATATTGAGAAGATGGGTTTATGACCAGAAAAATTTCAAAAGATGTCACTGATAATTATTGTTGATCTGATCAAAACAATTAAATGTTTTCCCCTTTGGGGAACTCAGCATATACGGCTCAAAATGAATGCTTTCCTAAATAGTCTGTTTCTTCCAAACATTTTCAAGATGGTAACGTCAATGAGATGGCAAAAGAAAAGAAAAGCATTAAAATAACTTTTTCCTCCTAGAACAAAATAATCAACTTACTAAACTTAAAACTGTTAGATTTGTAACCTTACAACTGGAGAGATCTTGTTCTTACTTTAGAACTTATCCAATATTTTCTGAATAAAATTTTACATTCCAAGTAAATCTCACAGAGTAACAGAACTTTGAATTTATAAAAATTTTTACACTTATCTATGTTCATCATCTCTGATGTACAAGACTGTGCATATTTTAGAGTAAACACAGCACTTCAATTTCCGGCCAGATCTTCATACTATGATAACACACACAACTCCTATAAGAGAATGTTTTTCACTATAATTTTTAATTTGAAATTAAAGTGATCTTAAAATTGAAGTGGATTTTCTTTAACTTTCATCTTTTATTTAAGAAACCAGTACTTAAAACGTGTATTAAAATGAATCCACCATAGGTCAAAGGTCAAAAACTAAAGCCAAATGCACTGCATATAAAAGATCTGTAGTGTCAATATAAGTGATAATTCATTTCTTTATTAAATCTATCATGAGCAATAACTTACTTTAAAGTACTTTTTTCTATTTTCTAAGTCTCTGTACTAAGTAGATAATATTCTTTTGCTGCTTCACCATTTTGTTTAGAATACGGTTAATGGACTTATCACACACAATCCGGTAAACACATTTGGTACAACTGACCTCCTATCTTCCAATACGTGACCATAAAGTACACATAGCTAAGAAAAAACAAAACACACAATTCACATCAGTAATGGTTTCAGTGATTAGGGACTGAACTGCCTTTCAGATGGAAAAAAAGTCAACCATTTTTCATGCAACTAATTTATCACATGTAGAAATACTTAATGAAATCCATTTGTTATATGTGAATAATTATGTGATCCTACCATAGATAAACATATGTAAATCAAACATTTCTAAATAACTCTGTGAGAAACCTGTATCCAGGTCAGGAAGCAACAGTTAGAACTGGACATGGAACAACAGACTGGTTCCAAATAGGAAAAGGAGTACGTCAAGGCTGTATATTGTCACCCTGCTTATTTAACTTATATGCAGAGTACATCATGAGAAATGCTGGGCTGGATGAAGCACAAGCTGGAATCAAGATTTGCCAGGAGAAATATCAATAACCTCAGATATGCAGATGACACCATCCTTATGGCAGAAAGTGAAGAAGAATCAAAGAGCCTCTTGATGAAAGTGAAAGAGGAGAGTGAAAAAGTTGGCTTAAAGTTCAACATTCAGAAAACGAAGATCATGGCATCTGGTCCCATCACTTCATGGCTCATAGATGGGGAAAGAGTGGAAACAGTGTCAGACTTAATTTTGGGGGGCTCCAAAATCACTGCAAATGGTGACTGCAGCCATAAAATTAAAAGATGCTTACTTCTTGGAAGGAAAGTTATGACCAACCTAGACAGCATATTAAAAAGCAGAGACATCACTTTGCCAACAAAGGGCCATCTAGTCAAGGCTATGTTTTTTCCAATAGTCATGCATAGATGTAAGAGTTGGACTATAAGGAAAGCTGAGTGCGGAAGAATTGATGCTTTTGAACTGTGGTGTTGGAGAAGACTCTTGCAAGTCCCTTGGACTGCAAGGAGATCCAACCAGTCCATCCTAAAGGAGACCAGTCCTGGGTGTTCATTGGAAGGACTGATGTTGAAGCTGAAACTCCAATACTTTGGCCACCTGATGCAAAGAGCTGACTCATTGGAAAAGACCCTGATGCTGAGAAAGACTGAGGGTAGGAGGAGAAGGGGATGACAGAGGATGAGATGGATGGCATCACCGATTCACTAGACATGGGTTTGGGTGGGCTCCGGGAGTTGATGATGGACAGGGAGGCCTGGTGTGCTGTAGTTCATGGGGTCACAAAGAGTCAGACACGACTGAGCAGCTGAACTGAACTGAACTGATGCACTGAAATAAACATTAACAACATAGAATAAAACACAATAATGCCTCATTAAATTCTGACCCACAATAATGAGACAATAAATAGTACAGTTAAGTCTCTCCAGTCATTAAATTAATTTATCCCCATATAAATATAAAAGCACACAAAAGATTACATTGCTGACAGTCTGGGCTCCCTCTCAAAGACAAAAATGACCTGAAAGAACCACTTATAATAACACTGTTGGGAATCCAAAGCTATCATTCTGTATCATTCTAACTCCTAATTCCTACTTCTGTACTTTTCACCTTTTCATTCTCTCAGCCTAAAATATCTCCTTCCAATGCCAACAAATCTTTCAAGCACCACCTCGTCTATGAAACTTTCTATCATAGTCAACTCCCAGAAAACATGCACTGAAGAATTTGAACATGTTAAAATAATAATAATATTTAAATTTTATGGAACACTTTGTTTACAAGAACCCAAGTTAAAAGCTTTATGTACATGATTTTATTTTATTCTTACACCAGCCATATAAGTTATATGTTGTTAATATTCCCATCTTACACTTTAGGAAACTGAATCTTAGAGAAATTAAGAAACGTGCAGCATCACATAACTAGTGATTGGCAAAGTCAGAATACTAATAACCCAGACAAATCATTTGATTTACACTATCTTAAATTACAAACTGATAGTTTTTGTCTAAACCTCATATCTGCTTAAAGCATTAACTTTGGACCTTTACTTCCCTCACAGCAGGCAGGACATTGATTATCCACACATTTTTTTGTTGTTGTATAGTTTCAAGCTGTGTCTAACTATTTTGCAACCCCATGGACTGTAGCCCACCAGGTTCCTCTGTCCATGGGATTCTCCAGGTAAGAATATTGGAGTGGGTTGCCATTTCATTCTCCAGGGATCTTCTTAACCCAGGCATTCATCAAACACATCTCTCCTGCACTGGCAGGTGGATTCTTTACCATTGAACCACCAAGGAAGTCGCTATTAACAAAAAGTATACAGTATATGGCATCCTATCAAATTTAGGTAAGAAAGATGAAAAAAAAATGTTCTTACTTCTCTAAGCCCTAAAATGCCCTTCTCCCTGGTCATTCCAGCTGCAAACTTCTTAGCATTTCAAATTATCTTGCTTGTTCCATACCTTGTAGTTTGATTATGAAGTAAAGTGAGTTAAATGCAATTTCAACTGAAACTATTTAATGCCCAAGAGAGAAACAGAAAGTATCTCTTTTTACAAGATATAAAATTGTCATAAAATAAGTATAGTCTAATCTGTGCTTGGCTTTGGTTCAAGACTTTGGTACATACAAACAGGAAACAAGTTTGCATAGAAGTTAAGAAAACATTCTCTGGTATCAAAGTGTCTGCTTTCAAATCCCATCTCTACCCTAGGTAGTTATATAATCATGGAAAAATTATTTACCTCTCTAACCTGCAAAAATGAAAACAAAAATAGCTCCTGTTATAAATCTTAAGATTCAATGATTCCACATATAAGTAATACCATAAGTATTTGTCTTTCTCTGTCTGACTTATTTCACTAAGCATAACACTCTCTAGGTTTATCCACATTGCTGCAAAGAGGACAAGATTGAGACAAAATACTAAGAATAATATAGATGGCAACAGGGATATATTGCACAACACAGGAAATTACAACTTTTATCTTATAATAAATTTTAATGGAGTATGATATGTAAAAATACTGAATCACTATGCCAAAAACTTGAAATTAATATAATATTGTAAGTCAACTATACTTCAGTGAAAAATAAGTTTAACTGAAGCAAAAGAAAAAATTCAATGGATGATTTTTGTATAGCATCCATCACAAAGTAATCTCTCAATCACTATTACCATCAGTATTATAGCACATGTATATAAAAATGTAGTAGAATATGGGCTTCCCTGGTAGCTCAGTGGTAAAGAATCTGCCTTCCAATGCAGGAGATGTGGGTTTGATCCCTGGGTCAAGAGATCTCCTAGAGAAGGAAATGGGAACCCACTCTAGTATTCTTGCCTGAGAAATCTCATGGTCAGAGGAGCCTGGCAGGCTACACAGTCTGTGGGGTCACAAAAAGAATCAGACACAACTTAGTAACTAAACAACAACATAATGATGCTATTTGCTAAAATAAGCACCTTATGAATGAATCACCTTGAATCCTCCAGTACCCAGCTGATTTGTTCCAAATGATACTAAAAGGAATCAAAAAAATTGTTGTATTTCTACTGTATTTGTTTTATTTGTATTTGTATTTCAATTTATATGAATATACCACAATTTGTTTACACATTCTGTTTCTAGTGGATATTTCAGTTCAGTCGCTCAGTCATGTCTGACTCTTTGCGACCCCATAGACTGCAGCACACCAAGCTTCTCTGTCCATCACCAACTCCCAGAGCTTGCTCATACTCATGTCCACTGAGTCAGTGATGCCATCCAACCATCTCATCCTCTGTCATCCCCTTCTCCTTGTGCCTGTCTTTCCCAGCATCAGGGTCTTTTCCAATGAGTCAGTTCTTTGCATTAGGTAGCCAAAGTATTGGAGCTTCAGCTTCAGCATCAGTCCTTCCGATGAATATTCAGGACTGATCTCCTTTAGATTGAACATGGTTTGATCTCTTTGCAGTGCAAGGAACTCTCAAGAGTCTTCTCCAACACCACAGTTCAAAAACATCAATTCTTTGGCACTCAGTTCTTGGACACAGCTCATACTACTAAAGGATATTTCCATAGTTTCCAATTTATTGAGTATTAAAAATATTACTATGGTGAACATTCATATGCATGTTCTTTGGTTAACATGTGCTTCCATTTAGAGCTGGAATCTAGAGCTATATCAATTTTATTACTTTTTCTTCCATTTTCCATTGTCTATGGTGCCAGTAGGTATACTTTTTTTTTTAACTTTTTCAGTTTTATTGAAAGTATAATTCATGTTACATATCTATTTCTCAATGTTTTCTCAAAAGTTTCCTTGCTGCTGCTGCTGCTGCTGCTGCTAAGTCGCTTCAGTTGTGTCCGACTCTGTGCGACCCCAGAGATGGCAGCCCACCAGGCTCTTCTGTCCCTGGGATTCTCCAGGCAAGAACACTGGAGTGGGTTGCCATTTCCTTCTCCAATGCATGACAGTGAAAAGTGAAAGTGAAGTTGCTCAGTCATGTCTGCCTCCTTACTAAATTTCTAATTTCAAATGACAAATCAAAACTTGTTATGCCATTCCTCCAATCCAATTTTTATTGTAATCCCTATAGTTTACAAGTATACACAAATAGAAAAGGACTCTTTTAAAGTGATATTTTACTAACAATTACAAAATAAATATGCCCACTTTACTCACATAGGGCAAAGCTATTGGTTTAGAAGATACAGCTGGAAATTTAGCTTATCTATTATTTATTTTGGTCTCATTCCATTTTGTCTTATTTTTGTTTTTGTTTTGCAAAATAGGATTTAACTTCAATTTCTTTGACCATTTAATCACATGTATCCCCAAAAGAAAATATTCATACAAACTACTAAATAAAGTTCATTTATAAGTTTTTGTACTTTTAATTATCAGTAGGCAATAACAGCATGCTTTCAATGCTATAGATTTGGGCATATTTTTCCAGTGAACATATTAATGCTGCCTAATTTAGACAATATATTGAATTGGCCCACTCTAACTTAATAAGTTAATTACCAGAGCTTATCACCCTATATGGCCACACTCAGTACTGGTTGTTACTGATTCAACATGTGAGTTTTGTAGGGGAAACAATTCAGCCGATAACACTCTCCATAGATATATGATAAACATCTCTCCAAAGATAAATATCTCTCCAAAGATACACAGATTGCCATGAAATAATGGCACATGAAATAATGCTCAACACTACTAATCATTAAGGAAATGCAAATCAAAACAATGAGATGCCACTTAATATCATTAGAATGGTTATCAGAAAAAAAACAAAAATGAAAATAACAAATGTTTATGAGGATGTGGAAGACAGGAATTCTAATGCACTGCTAATGGCAATGTAAAGTGGTACAACCACTGTGGAAAACAGTATAACAGTTCCTCAAAACAATAAACATAGAGCTACCATATGAGCCATCAATTTCACTTCTGAATGTATACTCAAAGAATTGAAATTAGAGA